>JAFLJL010002082.1:0-35000 GCA_018398815.1 Conus ventricosus
TAAAAAGAACGGCATAACGGTAAACTAAAACATCGGGCATCATCCGTAACCCATAATAAAATACCTGCTAATTTTCACAAAGATCGGCAAAGTACTTTCTGAGATATTCCATAAAGAAGAAAAGTCATACAGGCCGTTACAGCTGTTAGTAATGGCTATAACGGTAAACTAAAATATGGGGCATCATCCGTAATCCATAGTGAACATACCTGCTAATGTTCACAAAGATCAGCCAAGTACTTTCTGAGATATTCTAATGAAAACCAAAAAAAAAAACCGCTACATGCCGTTACAGCCGTTAGTAACGGCTATAACCGTAAACTTAAACATCGGGCATCATCCGGACCATAATGAACATACCTACACATTTCAGAAATATCGGCCACGTACTTTCTGAGATATTTCATAAAGAAGAAAAACCGTTACAGGCCGTTACAGCCGTTAGTAACGGCCATAACGGTAAACTAAAACATCGGGCATCACCCGTAACCCATAATAAAGATACCTGCTAATTTTCACAAAGATCGGCAAAGTACTTTCTGAGATATTCCATAAAGAAGAAAAGCGATACAGGCCGTTACAGCCGTTAGTAATGGCTATAACAGTAAACTAAAATATCGGGCATCATCCGTAACCCATAGTGAACATACCTGCTAATGTGCACAAAGATCAGCCAAGTACTTTCTGAGATATTCTAATGAAAAGAAAAACCGCTACAGGCCGTTACAGCTGTTAGTAACGGCTATAACCGTAAACTTAAACATCGGGTATCATCCGTGACCCATAATGAACATACCTACACATTTTCAGAAATATCGGCGAGGTACTTTTAGAGATATTCTTTAAAGAAGAAAAAACCGTTACAGGCTGTTACAGCCGTTAGTAACGGCTATAACGGGGTAAACTAAAACATCGGGCATCATCCGAGATCCACAATAAACATACCTGCTATTTTTCACAAAGATCGGCTGAGTACTTTCTGAAATATTCCAGAAAGAAGACAAAGCGTTACAGGCCGTTACAGCCGTTAGTAACAGTATAACGGTAAACTAAAACATCGGACATGATTTGTGACCCATAATGAACCATACCTACAAATTTTCAGAAAGATCGGCGAAGTACTTTTTAATATATTCTAAAAATAAGAAAAACCGTTAGAGGCTGGTACAGCCATTAGTAACGGCTATAACGGGGTAAACTAAAACATCGGGCATCATCCGTGATCCATAATGAACATACCTGCTATTTTTCACAAAGATCGGCCAAGTACTTTCTGAGATATTCCATAAAGAAGAAAAAAGCGTTACAGCCGTTAGTAATGGCTGTAACGGTAAACTAAAACGTCGGGCATCATCCTTGATCCATAATGAACATACCTACAAATTTTCAGAAAGATCGACCCAGTAGCTTTGTCTGGAGCGAGTGGAACACATTTTGACCACGGACACACAGACTGACAGACAGACAGACACACAGACAGCATTTCTTCCTTCCCATTCTAAAGTACTCCCTGTTCTTTAAGAACTGGGAGTACAAAAAGAAAGAAAGAAAAAGAAAATAGAAAAAAGTACATCTAGAGGTCGGATTAAAAAAAATCAATCCTTGGCTGTAGAGAACAGTAAAATGTATGTTCTAGCTTTTTACTGCCCTCACAAGTTCGGGCAGTAAAAAGCTAGAAACATACATTTTACTGTTCTCTGATAATCCATCACACATTCTCTTTCAATAACCAAAAATAACGATTTTTTTACAAACAAACATACTGTGTAGGATTATCCGTTTTCAATACTAATTTACTAAACTTTTCAGATTTTAGTTTTTGCTTAATCCTTTGTTTTTCTTGTTTGTTTTCAATAACATAATTTTCACGTATATATGCATCAAATGCATAAAACGAGTAGACAGACAGACAAACAAACATGATTCGGCCAGCCTTACCCACCTACTATTGTGCAGAGTTCTGAAACCAGAGAGCTTAATGAGTTAAGTGTGGAGTTGGATTTTCTTATTTCCGGGGTTGGCCTATGCATGGAATACAGAGGCCCGTCATTAGGCTAACGCCTCATTACTTAATTTGGGGTGTTGGGTTTTATGACAGGCGAACAGGTGCAGTGGGTCTTTGGCAGCCAGCGTTAACAAGCTTAGCTCTGCTGTAAGAATATATATGCTAAAGCAAGTTTTGTGACTTACTTCTGCTTGTGTGACATTGTTTCTTTTGGTTTGACCTGTGACATTGTTTTTTGGTGTTGACACTATTTCTTGCTGTTGACATATAAAAAGGTATTGACCTGTTTATAGTTACGTGTTCTTGGAGACATGCAGTTAGTTTCAAAATGACGGATCAGGCAACAACATCGGGAACACCAAGAACTGTTGAAAGTTTTTTGGCCAGTATTCCATTTAAAAAAGAACATTTGGAAGAGCAAATAGCGAAAAGAGAAAAGAGTTGAGAAAGATAAAGAGACAAAGAGTGAAACAAGAAGAAAGAGTAAAACTAGAAGGACAAAAATTAAAATCATTGATTGATAATGAAACAAAATTGAAAGCTGCTCTTGATGAATTAAATACTCAACAGGATGTAGCTACATATTATTAGGGGGCTAAACCTAGATTTTTGGATCGCTGGCACGCGTCGCTGCCCTGGCTAGGTAATTTTGTGTAATTTGACACGGGCTGATTGCGTTGGCTGGTCGCCTACTAGTAAAGCGACAAATGCGCCGCCCCAGCTCTGCAATTTTGTAAGCCAATAATTGAAGGGTTTGCACGAAGGAAAGCAGCCCTTTAGAATAAGAGAAGAGGAGTTGTCTCCCCAAAAAAGAATGTAACAATGGATTGTGTTTTTATTTTACGTTTTATCAAGTCGCTATTAAGTCGTTCTAAGTTCTTAGCCAAGTAACCTCTAAGTTCTTAATTAAGTCACCTCAAGTTCTTAGTTAAGTTTTAATCAAGTCACCTCAAGTTTTTTAATTAAGTTCTTAATCAAGTCACCTCAAGTTCTTAATAAGTTCTTGATCAAGTTGCCTTAAGTTACCCTAAGTTCTTATCTTAAGTCATCCTCTAAGTCACAACCAAGTTCTTATTCAAGTTAACTTATAATTATTTATTAAGTTCTTAAAGTATTATTGCATCTGAAATGGATCAAAATGATCTTTGTTGTTGGCGGTTCTGGCATACTTTTTGTGTTCGGATTTTGTATTTAGTGGCAGAGATTGTTTGGACTGCTTTGGTTTTGGTGTCTTTGTTTATATATTTTATAACTGTAATAACCACCCCCAGCAGCAGCAATGCTGCCAAAAATGACAATTGTTTTAAGAAAATTCCGTGAAGACTTTGGTGGTGTAGGCAACCCTGGCGTTGCTGTAGGATCAACTTGTTCTGACGTTTTTATAGCCGGCATTGAAACAACTGGCTGCGGCTCTGGCACTTTTTCATTATGAGCTATATTCTGTGATTGTAACATTAATTTTTTTTGTTTGTTCCACTCTGCTAATTTTTTTCCTGCTGCAACGCGTCCAGGATTTTTACTGGTTACTTTCTCCACCTGATTCAATGTTTTCTGATTCTGATTCTGATGATTTTCTGGCTGGTCATTTTGAAGGGAAATAAAATCTATATGATTAAAAGTAATTAATCCCATGATTAATGGCGACAGTAATGTTCCAAATTTGTAGTATAGATCACATCCTAGAGACTCTAATGACTTTGTTAAAACTGGATCCTGCGTTAAATCATACATAAAGTCTTGTTCAGAATCAATAGGCGCAAATCTACTGACTAGTTTAGTGTACAAACTAAGAACCGTTTGCTCGACACTTTTTACCATTCTTGATCCTAGTTGCGCTTCATACCTGTTATGATACTTTACAATGTCTTGTGGCGACATTTGTTGAATCTGTTCTATGCTGAATTCATTTCCAAGGAACTGTTTTGTTTTTCCACATGCTGCCAAAGAATACAGCCTTTCCTTTTTGGCATAATAGCTTGGTCATCAACTTGTTCATTTGTAATCACAAGTTCAGGAATGTTTAATAGATCATCGGTGTTCATGTTTTATTACTAAATATAATTATTATTTTGTTTTTAAAAATGAGCGCCGAAAAGACTGTTACCAATCTTGTTTACCATTCTGCTGTTATTGGCGGTCTAAGTATAGGATACACAATGCTTGGTAAAAGCTTGTTAAAAATTAAACCAGCAGATCTTGGCAAACTAGACTTTGAGGATTCAGCAAAGCTGATTGCTATCATTGCAGCATCGTTTGCTACGAAAGATTTTCTAGTTAAGCAAGGAATAATTCCAGACAGTAAAATATGTAAAATAAAAAATCCGTTTATAAAATGGCTTCATTCGTAATGATGATAGGCGGCGCTGTGGTTAATGCGCTTGCTTTTAGCGGAAGTAATTACGCATTTAGTAAACTGCGGGATGACGGCGAGAGAAAAAGACATAACAAAGCTATGGAGCAACTAGCAGCTGCACAAGATCACTATGAAAAGCAGAGAATTGAGCAGTTAGATTTTATTAACAACAAACTGAAAAAACAGGGACATGCAGCTTACACATTTAAAGAGTTGATCAAGCAATAAAAGAATATTTTCTTGTAACAGGCAAACCAATCGAGACATTGCCCCCACCAAAATTCAGCGACTTTTATCAACCATCAGAAAAACAAAAGATGCAAGAAATCGCGTTTATTGTCTTTGGTATGACCGTTGTGTATTTTGTTGTGCATAATATTGGCTGAATAAAAATGAACAAAAATCTATTATTCTCCAAAAGGATATTGGAAGGAATCACGGCAATAAAAAAGCTAAGCCAAGCAGCTGGAGTTAGTGAACAAACAGCAAAGGAATGGTTATCTAAACAAGCGATTTGGCAAATTTATTTACCTGCGCCAAGACGAATACAGAAACCACACTTTGTGAATACAATACCGAACGACACCTATCAAATGGACCTTCTATATTTACCCCATGATACGATTAGACGAAAAAGATTTAAGTACGCACTCACAGTCATTGACATAGCTTCAAGATACAAAGATGCAGAACCATTAATACAAAAGAGTGCTTCTGCTGTTGCTGTTGCCATACAACTAATATACCAACGAGGCCCGCTAACTTATCCTCGCATGATTCAAGTCGACGATGGAAAAGAATTTAAAGGCCAAGTAAATCAATTATTGTTAAAACATAGAGTTACCATTAAAAGAGGCATCCCAGGAGTTCACAGATCACAGGCTTTAGTTGAAAACTTTAACAAACAGTTATCTGAAAGGCTTTTCTCCTACCAGTATCATAGAGAGCTGATTGACAATTCTCGCAACACAGAATGGGTTAGAAGACTGCCCTCAGTTTTGCACACAATGAATAATGAAGAATTTAAAGGGCTAAAACCAGTACAAGCAATCAAAAAACAAACAATATATGTTGCTGAAGACTCCAGTACAACGGCAAACTATTACCGTTTGGTTTAAAAGTAAGGTACCTTTATTTACCGGGAGAAGCAGAAGGGGACACTCGCATCAGGGCAACCGATCCAGTTTGGAGTGTTGATCCATATGAAATAAATTTCAAAATGGAGTGACTGGTGGCGGCGAACGAAGCAAAATTTTGATTATCAGAATGAAAATAAAAAGAATTGTAAAGATGAATCCGCCCGTGTATTATTTACGAGAAACTGACACAACAAAACAACCAGCTCCTCAAAGATCTTTTGTGAAGGAAGAACTGCAGATAATCCACCAGACACAGTTCCAGTTGCTTAATTAATTTACAAAAATATTTTTGAGACTAAAATGGAAGCACAGAAGGAAACAAGAATGATAAAGGAAGAGACCTTGGAATTAATACGGGAATATGTGATACGAGTTCTACTTTTAAAGGGAAAAACATTTATGAGGATTCATCAACACATGCTAAACCATCCAGACCACCTACAACCCAAAATCCCAAATTTTGATTATCAGATATGGGGAAAAGAATATCTTGAAATAATAAAAAAAATTCGAACAAATCAAGCAAACATGAAAAACAATTTGGCTGAATTGGATAATGATATGATTGAGCTTATAATGAAACTTGAGGAAAAAGTTTTCTCTGGCCCGAAATACTGTACATTTTTGGTCTTAAACCTCCAGTTGCTTAATTAATTTTTAATTTACATAAATATATTTAAGTCTAAAATGGAGGCTCAGGACGAAGCAAGAATGATAAAGGAAGAGACCTTGAAAATAATACGGGAATCATTTGATACGAGTTCTACTATTAGGGAAACATTTGCAAGGATTCACCAATACATGCTAAAAACATCCAGATCACCTACAACCAAAAACCCAAATTTTGATTATCAGATATGGGAAAAGAATATCTTGAAATAATAAAAAAAAATTCGAACAAATCAAGCAAACATGAAAAACAATTTGGCTGAATTGGTTTAATGATATGATTGATCTTATAATAAAAGTTGATGAAAAATATAAACCCCTAGTGAAGCCCTCAGTGAAGAAGATATATAATTATGCTGTTCTCCAGTGCCCAATTGCATATGAAAACTCTGGATCAACAAATACTCGTTTTGTGTTTGTTCTATCTAATGACTTCTTTGTTACAACAGTTGTGTTGATCTCATGTAGATTAGATCGCAGTTTTACGTTGTCATGATGAAAAGTATGTTTATTGAACAATGCTTCTTTGTAGTTGTCATGCGATATGTTTGACTGCACAACACTGCGAGATATTCCCTTTGCTTTCTTAATGGTTTTCTCCTGGCTCGAAATACTGTACATTTTCGACCTTAAACCAATAACTCCTTAATCACCCTCCAGATAATTCATCCTTCATCTTTCGTAAAACCTTCTTATTAACAGATGAATGTAAAGGCGAATCTTTAGGGTAATCAGATGTATCATACCATCCCGCATGCCCTTTAGCTACTTCTAATTCCATGTCTTTATAGATGTCTTCAGTAGGGATATCTATAACAAAACTATCTGTATCTGTGTAAAGTACTCTGGACTCTGGATACGTGGGTTTAAAGTAGTCATAAAGAAATTCTAACATCAAAAGCTTGATAATTCTAAAACAGTAAACCCAATAAAAACAGTTTGTCCAATTTGACTTTCTTTTTCTTCATCATTATGCCAAAAAGCTGATCATGAAATCTTCTAAAGTCCTGATAATTTGGTTTTGAAGTCAGCTTAATTGCTTCGTTCTCTCTGGTGACCAATCTAACATCTTTGCGCTTGTGTGGATTTTCCATAGTCTTTCCGAAACAGCTGTTGTTCATCAGCTTGAAAAAGTCTTTTTCTGAAGCATCTGCGGATTTAGTTCTAAGATCAGTGTTCTTCATGATGTATGGTTTCATGAACTGTTCTTGATCAAAAGCAATTACACGATGAACAGCTGTTAGCTTCAAACCATGTCTTAAATAAAATTGTAGAAGTCTGTAATGACAGACATAATTTTTTTTGTCCCGAAGATTAGGCACAAGTTTAGGCGGCTCTCTTGGATTCATCTTTAGACTTTCTGCTGCTAATGGGTAGTCATTATGCAGGTCATGGAGTTCCTGGAATATTCTAAGTCAACTTCTAGAATGTATCCATGCTGTTGATCTGGCTTCAAACTGCTCAACCACTTTAATGCTCTTTGAATGTTTTTAATATTGTCGCCTGTGTGCATTTTAAAGTTGCGTAGTGGAAGTGATTGCGCCATAGCCCACCCATACAGATTGTTTGCATCTAAAAAACATAAGATAGTTAGACCTTTTACTTGGATCATAATCATCTAGGTATTTGTTGTTTGCTTTACAGTAATGATGCGACGCCATACTAATTCCTCCACGCAATCCGTTTTCAATCATCTGAATCATTGGTAAATCTGACAATAAATCAATCTGTATTTTTCTAAACTTTAAGAAAGCGTCCCAACTCATCCCAGGCGCAGAAATGTAATGCGCAGGATCCAGGCTATAATGTTTCATGCAGGTCTTTCTGTAATTTTCAAAAATGTCCGCCAACAAACATACATCAGCCATTAAGTATGCATCATGATAGTCTCCCATCGTTTTACACTCTAACTTCTGCCACGCATCTTGAGCATGCTGGTAATCAGAATCACTGATGTCCTTTCCTCTAAGACTAGAAAAGAACGCGCCTTTAGGAGGAAGTGTATCTTCATCAAACCTTTCCCAACTGTTCATGTACTCATAAGGGTAACGCCCTTTCTAACAAGAGTTGGGTCAAAATATTCTTCAGTTATTGGGCAGGACTTTAAGGACATAGCCAGTGACTCTAATGATCCCATCAGGTGTTGCATAGAGTCATAAAAAGACATGTTATTTAAAGTGAAACACATGTACTTTTCTGATGACTGTGCAATGCATGTTATCCTGAAGGCGTCGTCTACTGCTTTCATTATAAGATGAGAGTCGTAACCTCGCAAGTTATGAAAGAAGATGGGCAGCTTCCATGTCTTAGGATCAAACTTTAGTTGAAGATTGCATTTACTGTGCGCTGCTCCTCTAAACTTCCCGCTAATGTGATCATGGTCTCTTACTGTTGGATTGGCGTCTTCACTGTTAGACGTTAGCTCTAAGCCACATATCCAACAATGTGTGGCTGAGTCATACTGTTGTTGGTCTTCAGGCGTCATTATGATTTCAGATAAGTTTAGATTATTAGAACAGGCGTTACGCACTTGCTGCATGCGTTCTAAGAAGTATTCTGCAGCATTAGGTCCTCTATACTGAATATTCTGCGGGTCGTAGCACACACCGACTGGGGCGCTGATAAGAAAACTTTGTTGCACCTCTACAGAGCCCTGGTCCGTTCTAAACTGGACTACGGTTGTGCTGTGTACGGCTCCGCAAGATCATCTTACCTCAAACTCTTGGACCCTATCCACCATCAAGGGCTTCGTCTCTGTCTTGGAGCGTTCCGCACCACCCCTGTGTACAGCCTGTACGCAGAGGCAGGTGAACCTTCACTGTCCAACCGCAGGCTGAAACTGTCTTTGAATTATTACATCCGACTGTTCTCAGAACCGCAGAATCCTGCCTATGACTGTGTTTTTGACCCTCCGTTCCAAAGTAAGTTTGAAACAAACCCGAAATGTATTCCGCCGTTTGGGCTTCGTATGCAGCCTCACGTGCGGAATGCGGGTATAGACCTGGGAGTAGTTTCCGATTTTTCCAAGTTTCCGGATCAACCTCCATGGACCTTTTTCACACCAGAGATTCGTTTTGATCTCGCAGCTTTCCGTAAGGAGTCTACCAGCTCTCTGGCGTACAAGGCTTTGTATGCCGAGCTTGTTCCAAGTTCCCATCCTATCAAAAGTTTTCACTGACGGTTCCAAGTCTGAGGATGGAGTGGCCTGTGCAGCCTACTGCCCTGGGCTCCTTCTCAGATATTGTTGGAACATATACATTCAGATGCTTCTGTCTATTCTGCTGAACTTACTGCTCTAGTACTGGCTTTGAAGATAATCTCCCATTCTTCGAGGAGGGACTTTCTGGTTCTGTCGGATTCGCTGTCAGCTTTGGAGGCCATAGCTGGCCGCAACCTTCAGCATCCAGAACTTTTACTTTTTTTTGAACTTTTTAGCAAGTTGAAGGCGGACGGTTACAACATTACTCTGCTTGGGTTCCTGGCCATGTGACATCGGCGGGAACGAAATGGTTGATCGTTTAGCCAAGAACGCCACAAGAGAGAAAACTGTCCAACACTTATATCCCCTGCTCAGATGTGAAACCCAAAATTAACGATTATGTGAGAGACCTCTGGCAGGAGGATTGGAACACACAGACGAAATAACAAACTCTTTCAGATCCGTCCAAACCTTCAGGAGTTCCTCCCATCCACGTCGGGAGGTCGTAAAGAGGAAACGGTTCTGTGCCGGCTGCACACCGGCCATTCGTATTTTACCCATGCTTACCTTTTAAAGAGTGAAGAAGCTCCGTGGTGCATTCCATGTCATGCGCCACTCACAATGAAACATGTTCTTTTAGAGTGTTGGGACTTGCACGATGTGAGACACAAACATTTTACAGGGAGTCATGAAGATCCTGTTCAGGGATGTCCCGCCTGACGTGATCCTTGGGTTTTTGAGAGAAATTAACATTTTTCATCTGATTTGAGATTTTACGGAAGAAGGATTTTTAACAAAGTTTCTGGTTCGTTTGTAGACGATGTCATTTAACGAGATGTGTGAAAGTTTTTTTTTTTTTTTTTTTTTTTTTTTTTTTTTGATGACTGATGAGTTGATTTTAACGTGGTGACAGCCCTGATGTGGCCCTCTGCGGTCGGCTGGGCTATAAGCAACATTATCTTATCTTATCTAGAATGAACGCCATCCGACCTGAAAATAACAAAAGCAAATGAACAAATCTGATGATTACTCATTAAGACAGTTTTAGGAAGTCTCTGTGGCGCCGGCCCTTCATAGGGAACAATAAGCGACTCGAAGTCTGCGTAAACTACGTATGGACTCGTTTGCAGCCGTTTCCAGTTCTTAAAACTAACTTTAGATCCAGGTGGGGGGCGTAATTAGTTCTGTATTACAGTCTACAGAACTTTTACAATGTTTTTTTATGTTCAAGCACGGCTGGAATGGATGGAATTCTTGTTAAACATTGTTCTACAGAATTCTTGTTTGCAACAATTTTTTGAAGTATGCGCTAATAATCTACTCATTGTGCGTATCAATGTGTAATGTGGTAGCCCTGTTGGTGAAAACATTAGGAGTAAGTCCACATGGCTTTTGTCTGGATCACCTATTGTTGGGCTGTCTTTAGACACTCTAATAGGCACCAAATTTGTTTTCTCAGACCATGTGTATACATTAACAGTTATTGGTTTGTTTTGTTCTTCAAACTGATCAATTTTGTCCACGCTAACAGGAAAGGATATTCCACTAAAGTTAAGATCATTGATGTAAGGTTCATAGTTAGATACTTTCTCTGCGTTTTTGCGGACATAATGAAGCCTTGCAAGAACACACCACATAAAACATTTGTCGTCTGAATTCTTTATGTTTAGAACTGCTCGTTTTGCGACTAATGCTGGAGGCAGTGGAAAGTAAGACTTGCCAACAATCGGCTCATACTTAGCCTGTTTTAATCTGATCTCTAAGACTTCGCCCTCTGCCCAACCAGAGCCTCTCATTTTGGCTTCTTCAGCGGCCACATCAAACTGTGTAAGCAGTTGGTCTGCCCAACCAGGTGTTAAGTCATTATGAGAAAGAATAACCTGTTGTTTAGTTGAGACCCAGACTTCTAGATTTTCTTCATTTATTGTTATATAGTCGATTAAAACAGCTAACATTACTTTAACTGGTGGGTCTATTGTTAGTTTACCTGGAACTTGAGAAATAGCATGAACAACACTTGCCTGTACGTTTGTTGGATCAATGACTTCTAGATTAATATCATTTAAAGCTTTTGATAAACGCTCTTCCTTAAGCATTCCTTCAAACAATTCGTCTGGTCCTTCATATATCTTAGCCATTTTAAGTGTTCTTTTTCTAACTTAAATTAAAAAAAAAAAATTAATCAGAATCAATATCAACGGTCTTTTTGTGCTTGGCCTCATAAACTAAAGTATAAACGCCCTTTGTTGTTGTTAATGTGAGCTGTTTAGAACAGAGTTTAATGTCTCGTTTACTTTTTTTAAACATTCCTTTTTTATCTGCTCGGTGTCTGGCTGTTGAGAAAAACTTGCCCTTGCCTTTTTTTGAAGATCAAACTTTTGTCTTTTATAGTCATCAAAATCGGCCTGTAAACGACTAAATTCTTCATCCGTGATGTTTGAGTCAACTAGCGCTTTATTTATTGTCAGTTTGAACGAACTAAGTTTAGCTGTTATTAGTTGAACCATAGCTGTGTGCTTTTGGAGTTTAGTTTTTTAATTTTTGCCAGCAGCACTTACAGCTAATGAACACAGACCGAGAGCTAAAGACAAACCTCCTAGAGGTAAAGCTGCGGGTGCACCAACACCTGTTGCTAAGAGGCCTACACTCGTTCTTGCAGATGCAGCACTAATAGTCGATGCTCCAGTATTAACATATGTAACAGCATTAAAGGCAGCAGAATACCTTCGTTTGGTTTTGCTGTATTTTGAAAGGTCTTGCTCTAGTACTTGTTGCATTTGCGTAATGTTTGTTAATCTGAAGGTTTTTATGTTAGGGGTTTCTACTATCCCTTCGTTTGGTGACTCTGGCGCTGTAGGCGCATTTGGATAAACCTTAACAGACATGCTTTTTTTTAAATAAAAATAATTTAGTATTGTATATCTTTTAATCTGTTATCTTGAATATTCAGCTGCGCATCATATATTAAAAACAAATACATGTTAAGTGGTTTATCAGCCTCTTTTTCTTTATCAATTTGAATGTTTATTATGTCTCTAACAGTTTCTCCCGCTTCCATGTAACTGATTATCCTCCGTTGCCCTTAGGTCAATCCATAAACCGTATTTCGCTGTTAAATAATGATCAAGTCTAACACTGTGAAGATGTAGATCTTTAGACACAAGGTCAACTGTTGGATTTCTACACCTCCCACCCCCAAACAGTTTTCTTATTTCATCAAAATGCTGATAAGGTTTAAGCCCGCTAGCGTAGATTTGGTTAGGACTGCCCTCAATTGTACATTGCACTTTCGTTATTTTGGGATTAACAAAATTTTCAGTTTGTCTTTTGAATGGTTCTTCATTTTCACACAGCAATAAAATACCTTTAAGCGATCTTGCTGCGGCACTAAAACTAAAATTCCATATAGTGTCTGCCCTGCTTTTAGGATATTTAGAATGAAAAATCACTCTTTCGTAATATATTGCTAATTTTGACTGATATTGTTGCTCGATCAGCCTCGCTAAGTTAGGGTTGCTAACAACGTCAAACTCTAACGAGATGTCAGAAATGCTGTACCTTGCTTCGGTGTCTGTAGATATAATAACATATTTGTAGTCATTAAAAGTTAGTTCATATGACAATCTGTCTTTTAATGCTCCTTGAAAGTATGGGGCATGCGCTTTTAACAACTCAAAATCTAGGGGTATGAAAAAGCGATTTCCATACGCATAACTTACGGCTACAAACCTTTTGCCGTCTTTAGCATCTTCAGCGCCTATTCTATGTTTTAGTGCTTCTTCATTTTCGATTCCTTGAAACGCAAGATCAGACCTTTCGTTCCCGGTTAGCCATAGATCAGAATAGGTTAAAAATATGTCTGCATTATGTAAAGGAAATATTTCTTGTCCCTCAAGTTTTATAGAAATTTTCTTAACGATTGCCCACCCCAAATTCTGTACAACTGTCCTGTTGGGGTCTGTTGTTGAAGTGAGTTCTATTTTGAAAGTAAGACGTGCAGAGCCTGGCACAATCACTTCATCCGCTCCTAGGTCTGGAAATTTGATAGTAAGAATTTGATCCACATCAATAGTAGACGGATTATTTGGAACAGTAATATTCCGCTTATTTCCCTTCACGCCAAAGGGCTCTTTCAATCTTCTATGCGGGTCAAGAATCGAGCCATATGTTTGTGACATTTTTTTTATAAAACAAAATAAAAAGTTTATTATTAAAGAAACATGGCAGGCATTGAAGGTGAAGAAGATTATGATGTTTTTGATCCTGGAGACGACATGAGTGAAACGGCTCGCATCGCATACAGCATCGCTCAGAGCTCGCATACAGCATCGCTCAGAGCTCTCAATGCGGCGTGAATTAACAGAAAGTCATGTTAGATCATTGTACCAAAATTTCGGCCTTGAACCTCCCGAAGTTTTAGACCCTAATGATTTTTGACCGAGATGATGATGGCCATTTGTATGTGAAAACGATCCAGGAAAACCTGTTAAGCTTACGCATGAACGAGACCCCTCAAAGTTTAAAGCCCTCAGTACACTTAGACAAAGACTCCCTGTGAGCGTACAAAATCGCCTTGGCATTTCTAAACCAAAATTAGATAGGGAGGCAGTTGCTAAACTTCAAAACACACTACAGGAACTCCCAACAAATATCCAAATGCAAAACATGGAACTTAAAGATTTAAGTCAAACAGCAGGTGAATTAATAGAAGCAGAAACCAGTTTTTCAGAAGAAACAGCATTAAAAACAATTAATGATTCCCCGCTACCCACGCGAGAAACAGTGGCCCCTAATCATGCTTTGAGAACCATCAGATGCGAATTAACAAACAACTTAGCAAAACTGGATGAAGTAGATGAGCATATAAAAGAGAAAAAGAAAAACTTGTTGAGGCTGATGACGCCAACTTAGGGCTTGTTGTTAAAGAAGAAATAAACCAAAGAATAAAAGAACTTGAAGAAGAAAGATCGGCAATACTAAAAGCGGTGTCTAATTGCCGAGATCAATTACGAACTCAAGTGAGCAGAATAAGAGAAACTATCCAAAAAATTTTATATGAAGACACAACACTAGCAGAAAGAATAAAAACACTGTTTAGAGAGCAAGGTGTCACATTAGCAAGCGTTATAACTGCCTTAGGATTTGCAATAAGTACACTGGTGATGGCTATTACAGGCGGCGGCGGTCAAAGCCCAGTGCCTCCGCCGCCATCGCCTCCATCGCCGCCTGATAAATCATGGGTAAAAAAACAGCTTGATCATCTTGCGGGTTTATTAAAAAAATTAGCCGGTAAAGCCGTGGATGCTTTACCAGGTATATTAGGGGGTGTTGTTAGCTGGCTTTTGTCTACTGCAGGCAAAGTAGTTGGCTTTATGGCTGAGCACTTATGGACATTAGTTCTCTTAATAGTTGGGTTAATTTTTAGTAAGATAAAGACCAAGTAATCCTAGGCCAGTTAATCCAAAAACAAGTGCTGTCTTTACATATTCATGGTCATTATTTTTTTCGTGTTCTTCAACGGCCTTCGGGCTTTGGGCCACAGGGATTGGATGACTTATTCTTGGGGGGTCATCTTGTTTGTTTACTGCTTGCAATATTACTGGCTCAGAATTTATTTCGTTTTTTCCGACTTTCTGTTCATTGCCTGCCACAAGGATTTCATTATTGTAGTTTATTATTGTACCTATCTGGAGCCTGAGGTCAGAAGGCAGCATGTATAAACCAGTGCCAACAGCAAAGTCTACTTTCGATCTTGCGTATTGTAAAACATGTTGGTACCTTTTAATACTTGAAGGGAAATCAACTGTAGAATTAATGGCGTCCTCTAAATTTGCCAAGTACTGTTTTTGTGCATCAAAGCCAGTAGAAGGATCAGTTATGCTCGATCTTGCCTGTGCTTGCGACCCTAGCAAACACCAAACGTAAGTACGAATAGAGTCGTTTATTCGTTCTATTCCTGCTTTAGTTAGGCCCTTAGAAGTGTCTAAGATAAATGTTGTCCATGCTGTTTTATGCTCTTGCTCTATGGACCCGAGGTGAACAGCTGTGCCTTTGAGAGAAAGATGTGTAAGGATGATTCCAGTCATAGTTATACTTTCTGTGCACGCCCCAAAAATAAGGGGTGCCTAAGCCATGATTGCGGTCCAACTTTTGTCTAAAGTCTGTCTTAGCCTTAATATTGAATTCGTTACAGATCCTTTCAAAAGCCTTCATGTCTATTCTGTTGCTGAATGGATTAAACGGTTTGTCATTTGGCAATGGTGCTTGCAGTTCAGTCAAAATACGTCTGAAGGCGTAATAGAAATGAAATCTGTACACTGACCTAACCAAAGGATCAGGATGATTTAAGTGATCACCATACGACACTCCACACCCAGTTGATGCACAAAACACAGCAAAGTTTAACTGGTTCTGATAAAACTGCATCGGATGACTAAACCACACTTTCGCGATGTAGTCTTTTTTAATAGGAGGGTTAAGATAGCTCTTCAATGGAGTACTAACCTTTACTTGAAAGGCGTCAGACTGAGTCACAGAAATGTCAAGAATATCAGTTGTTACATTTTTAAGATTGTAGTGCGGCCCAACAGAATATTTTGCATTAGTATATTTGAATGCACTCATTTTTATTTCGTTTAAAAAATGTTTGTAACAATAACAACTCAAGACCGTCCTTCGTTTTTAGAACATGCTATTGATAACAATTGCGGGGCCAGAATGGTTGCACTTCATGAAATATTTTACAAAGTCGTATGGTTTAATATAAGTGAATCCAAGAATAATAATAAGTTCTAAAAATTGACAAAACAGGGGCCAAAGTTAGCCAGTTAACAATACCTGATGGTTATTACGGGTTTTGCTCACTAAAGAAGCAATGAGTAACTTTGACATTACTCTCAAACTTAACAATGCAAATCTAAAAACAATGTTAACATTCAAACCTGAAAAAGAAGAAGTAGGTTACTCTTTTGTAAAGAGCTAGCTAAAATGTTAGGCTTTGCAACTAACAATCAGCCCCTTCATAGTTTTAGTGTTACACCAAACAAAACTACTTATGAGGGAGAAAATCCGCTCGATCTTGCATTACATTCATTACTTTATGTTCATTTGGACGAGCTGAGCACTGATGAAAACTTATATGATGGAAGGCCCTCAACTGTTTTAAGAGCTCTTCCGTCAGGGAAAGCTGCATATTGCGATTATGAAATTATACAATTCCCTAATTTACAGTTTAAAAGATTAGTTTGTGGGAGGGTCGGATCATTTAATATAAAAATTGCAGACAAAACAGGGAAAGTCGTGAAATGTGATAACCTGCACATTGTTTTAGAAATAAAATAATAAGCTGTACTAAAAAATGTCGCGTGGGCCAGAAGAATCCGGAGTTAATTAGCGCTGTGAGGTGTATAACTTTAGAATTAAAAGACCTTGCAGACGTTGCGGACTTTGAACAAACGGTGAGATAGGCGCTTTGTATGGGTTTGAGTACACTAAAGATGGCGATTATAAACGCAAAGAGGTTGGCGACAACAAAAAGTTTCCTAAACTAGAGCAAACTGCGCAATGTAGAAGCAAATAATGCTGGCCAGTATGAATATAAAATAGTTCGAAAACGTGACAGCAAATGGCACTTAGAACCATATTTAGAATGGGAAATAAAATTTGAATTCATAAGCCCATTTACATTTTTTAGCCGTCAAAAAGTTTCAGAAAAGCATTCAACTCTGGCCCTTTGCATATAAGTCTTGTGCCAGAGGACAATAGTCGGAAAGAGATTGAAATAACGCCGTATGGGAAAAAACAGTACATCCTCCACAGAAAAGAAACGGTTTTAAAGGAAGCTTCTACAAAATTACAGTTCATTCCGAGCAGGAAATTAGGAGACACGTTCACAATGATATTTGAAATTTCTGTCTTTAAAGATGTGGAGAGGGATGGGGTTGTGGGCGTTAGTGACGTCCTTATAAAAGGAATTAATATTAGCTGGCAAAACTTAGACGTTAAACGTCTTAAAGTTACCGTCGTCGTTCTTCACAATGGTGAGGATATTAAGACCATAACAACAAGCAACAAAATCAGTGTTGACTTAAATAGAAACAATCTTACAGAACTGAATTGGATTAATCTTACACATTTAGGCCTTATAGGGTTTTATTACACTGAACAAGTTTTGACAGAGAGTATGATAAACATAATAACTGGATTAGATTAAATTCTGTTATAAAACCATGGCGCAGTTAAACTTTATGACAAAAACTCCTCATTGTTCATTGATTTGTGGACAGACTGGTTGCGGAAAAACAATATTTGTCCTAGACTTATTACAAACAGTTTATCGCTATAATTTTGATCATATTGTGATCTTCTGTCCAACACTTAAATGGAACAAAGCATATCATGATAGAAGGTTTATATGGACAGATGATTGCATATTTTTTGTTGATCCTAGCAATAAACTGAGTGAGTGTTTAGAACAGTTTTATAAACTGTTTGAAGGAACGCAGACACTATTTATTATAGATGACTGTTCGGCAGAAAGAGACATAGTTAAAAAGAGAAACACTTTATCAAAACTTGCTTTCAGTGGAAGACATGCTGGGATAAGTGTGTGGATTTTATGTCAAAAATATAACTCAGTTTTAAAAGACTTTAGAGAACAGTTAAAGACTGTAGTTTTATTTCACATGAAAGACAGAGACTCATTTGATGAATGTTTGCGTGAAAATGATGTTATTGAAAATGATCAGGAAAAACATAGGATTAAGCAAAAACTAAAATCTGAAAAGTTTAGTAAATTAGTATTGAAAACGGATAATCCTACACAGTATGTTTGTTTGTAAAAAATCGTTATTTTTTGGTTATTGAAAGAGAATGTGTGATGGATTATCAGAGAACAGTAAAATGTATGTTTCTAGCTTTTTACTGCCCGAACTTGTGAGGGCAGTAAAAAGCTAGAACATACATTTACTGTTCTCTGCTGTCCTCTATATCAAAAATTCATGCTCTACCTAATATTCAGTCTCTCAAGTTATCCGTTGTTCCAGTGCCCTTTTTCTCCCGTGTCCCTCTAACACTGCCTAGGGTAGGAGTTTAACACGTCGACGTCTAGGGGCCTATTTATCCACTCTGCCCGCAGCCATCAATGTGCAAAGCTAGAACTGAAGCTTCTCTGCTTCCATAACACATCCAAATGGTTATCACACTCTATGTCTTTGGACACTGGCCAGCCGGACTCCTCCCGCTTGTTCAACTTGAGAGGCGCTAGCAACTAAACCAGACGACGGTGAACAGAGATTCAGATCTTTTTGTATCTACTGTTGCACCGGCTCCATTGTTGTGGAGTCGTTTTTACGTCCAAGCTTCAAGTCTTGGCGTTCAATCCCTATCATTAGCTATCACGGATTGAAGATGCTGTTATTTGTTATACCTTTATGATCCATGCTTTTGACTGTTCGTTACTCCTGCCGCTCGCAACGGGGAGCCCCTTTGTTAATGTTATGATTATGAAATAATTATGTTGTTGATTGCAAAGACCGTTCGTAACAGGGAGGCCTTTTGTGCATTTTCGTTGTAAATCGTGCACCTTAATTTTGTTAAGTCTGTGTCTGCAGGGGCTATCTTCAGATATTCCTTGAAGCTGAGACCTATTGTTTTAATGTTTGATCTCTTCCCTGTGAAACTATTCTTCATGTTGAATGATTATATTTTTCTGTATTTTTTTTTTAAATACCTCATGTTTATGATCACTATTCTTTATATGTCTTAATAGGTCGGTGAGGTTGGTTCAATCTAATTATGATTTGAAATAAAAGAAAGAGGAAACCAACGAGCTGATGTTCATGTGGAAGATGATGTGTCAACTCGCTCTCAACGTAGACAAAAGAATCACAAGACAAAACACGACGCGTTTCGACCTCTTATGTCTTCTTCAGGCAAGATACAAAACACACAAGACAACGAAAATGAATCAACGCCCATCTTGCGCTGAACTGAATGAAGATTAGTGATTGCCCGTCCATTTTCGTTTTTGCCTGAAGAAGACCGAAGAGGTCGAAACGCGTCGTGTTTTGTCTTGTGATTCGTTTGTCTACGTTTTCTTGGCGGTTCGCTTTTAATCACATGTAGAACATTGCAGTTGTAACCATTCCATGAACACTGGAATTAAACATCAATTACAGCATTCATATCCCGACACGAGAGTGTACGTGTTGAATGAAAGGAGAGTTACAGTGTACATTTTGAATGAATGGAGGGTTAGAGTGTACATTTTGAATGAAAGGAGGGTTTGAGTGTACATTTTGAATGAAAGGAGGGTTTGAGTGTACATTTTGAATGAAGGGAGGGTTTGAGTGTACATTTTGAATGAAAGGAGGGTTAGAGTGTACATTTTAAATGAAAGGAGGGTTTGAGTGTACATTTTGAATGAAAGGAGGGTTTGAGTGTACATTTTGAATGAAAGGAGGGTTTGAGTGTACATTTTGAATGAAAGGAGGGTTTGTGTGTACATTTTGAATGAAAGGAGGGTTTGAGTGTACATTTTGAATAAAACGAGGGTTAGAGTGTACATTTTGAATGAAAGGAGGGTTTGAGTGTACATTTTGAATGAAAGGAGGGTTTGAGTGTACATTTGGAATGAAAGGAGGTTTGAGTGTACATTTTGAATGAAAGGAGGTTAGAGTGTACATTTTGAATGAAAGGAGGGTTTGAGTGTACATTTTGAATGAAAGGAGGGTTTGAGTGTACATTTTGAATAAAAGGAGGGTTAGAGTGTACATTTTGAATGAAAGGAGGGTTTGAGTGTACATTTTGAGTGAAAGGAGGGTTAGAGTGTACACATTAAAGGAAAGGAGAAAGGAGGGTTAGAGTGTACACGTTGAATGAAAGGAGGGTTACAGTACACGTTGAATGAAAGGAGGGTTAGAGTACACATTGAATGAAAGGAGGGTTAGAGTGCACACGTTAAATGAAAGGGGGTTAGAGTACACGTTGAATGAAAGGAGGGTTGGAGTGTACACATTGAATAAACGGAGGGTTAGAGTACATGTTGAATGAAAGGAGGGTGATAGTGTACACGTTGAAAGAAAGGAGGGTTAGAGTGTACACATTGAATGAAAGGAGGGTTAGAGTGTACATTTTGAATGAAAGGAGGGTGAGAGTGTACACATTGAATGAAAGCAGGGTTAGAGTGTACAAGTTGAATGAAAGGAGTGTGAGACTGTACATGTTGAATAAAAGGAGGATTAGAGTGTACATGTTGAATAAAAGGAAGATTAGAGTGTACATGTTGAATAAAAGGAAGGTTAGAGTGTACACGTTGAATGAAAGGAGGGTTAGAGTACACGTTGAATGAAAGGAGGGTTAGAGTGTACACGTTGAATGAAAGGAGGGTTAGAGTACACGTTGAATGAAAGGAGGGTTAGAGTACACGTTGAATGAAAGGAGGGTTAGAGTACACGTTGAATGAAAGGAGGGTTAGAGTACACGTTGAATGAAGGGAGGGTTAGAGTGTACACGTTGAATGAAAGGAGGGTTAGAGTACCCGTTGAAAGAAAGGAGGGTTAGAGTACACGTTGAATGAAAGGAGGGTTAGAGTGTACATATTGAATGAAAGGAGGGTTAGAGTACACGTTGAATGAAAGGAGGGTTAGAGTACACGTTGAATGAAAGGAGGGTTAGAGTGTACACGTTGAATGAAAGGAGGGTTAGAGTACACGTTGAATGAAGGGAGGGTTAGAGTACACGTTGAATGAAAGGAGGGTTAGAGTGTACACGTTGAATGAAAGGAGGGTTAGAGTACACGTTGAATGAAAGGAGGGTTAGAGTGTACACGTTGAATGAAAGGAGGGTTAGAGTACACGTTGAATGAAAGGAGGGTTAGAGTGTACACGTTGAATGAAAGGAGGTTAGAGTACACGTTGAATGAAAGGAGGGTTAGAGTACACGTTGAATGAAAGGAGGGTTAGAGTGTACACGTTGAATGAAAGGAGGGTTAGAGTACACGTTGAATGAAGGGAGGGGTAGAGTGTACACGTTGAATGAAAGAAGAGTTAGGGTATATATTTTGAATGAAAGGAGGGTTAGACTGTACATGCTGAATTAAGAGAGGGGAGTAATTGGTAATCGTAATCCGATCTCAACCTTAACCTATTGTTTTGACGCAGCAGGTCATGCCACACACACACCACACACACACACACACACACACACACCACACACACACACACACACACACACACACATTCAGTATAGTGTACACCTAATGCCAAAACGGTTTTAGCCAGTTGCTCCCGAGTCTTGACCACACCCCATAGCGTGATCAAACTCCTACCCGCTCTCATGTCTACTTCTTGATGTTTTCCCCACATTTTGCATTTGTTTCTATCAACGTGCCTCTCCGTGCGTCTGTATGTGCTCGAGCGTGCGCGCGTGTTTACTATCCAAGGATTCCCATGGTAGATACTAATCTTTTCCTCCGATTCTCTAAGTGTTTTCGTCTAAATACATTCCCCTGAGCAGAAAATTGATAAACACGTGATTTTTTTTGTACACCACCTATGGTGTACCAGAGATTTTTGTGTGCTTCCACTGAGGAGTGCCATGGTTGATGTTTAGATTAACCGAAGGAGGTAGTCTGATGACCCCCGATGAGTTCGCCCAGTTGTGTGGCGATCTAAGGAGGAATCCCTTTGTGGGCACTGACCGGCGACGCGCCGGAAATTCCAAAGAGGGAATACTCTCGGCTAGACCGGGGAAGAGACCGGGGAAAGTTTATGGAGGTGCCAGCCCCATTATGTAAGAGAAAGATCAGTAGTTGTGGGAGGGACTTACTATTTAGGATGTTGCTCAGCCGGGGAGATTTTAAGGAAATAGTTCTGATTACTATTTTTTATTTCAAACTTGTGAGACCTAGGATCACGCAATGTTTGAGAAGATGTTGTATGCTTAAGTTAGAGGGACATGTAGGTGATATGAAGTTTGCAATTAATAGCTGCTGTTAAACCTGTAAGCCCCTTATAAATATTCATGAGGCGTAGGGATCTGAGAGATGGCGTCCCTAGGTGACGCTAGGGGAAGCGTGGTGTGTTTGGGAATGTACTGAGTTATTCAGCCAGGCCCCAAATCTCAAACGGAGAGGACTACACCTTAGTCTGTGAAGTGTGGTGATGGTGTTCTGATGGCACCAGAAATGTAAGTTTATGCATTTCTTCATTTCTGTAGTCTGGCCGTGCATCTAAGTACTATATACTTTGTGTTTTTGCTATGTGCGCATTGTTATCATGAAATGAGATTTGATTGTTGCATGCTTTGTATTCTTGACCCTTTGCGTTTTCTATAGGTTTTATTGAGCACTAAGATTTTGAAATTGTTTTAGAAGTCGAGTTCATATTTGAAGGAAAGACCACTTAATTGCAGGATAGAAATTCAGTTAAGGATTCAGTTCTGTGACAGTAAAAAATAAATAAATGAGATAAAATACAGAAGTTATGGAGTCCTTAAAAGTAAGTGGATAAGCAGATAGTATAGTGATGTAGCAGACAGATTATTAGTGGTGTTTCTAGAATTTTATAATTGAACAGTTGAGACAGGAGTCGTTAAATGATGGCCGGTAAGGCAATATTGCTATGTGTTATTGGCTTATGGGCTATTGTAATAGATGATTTTGCAGTGCTTTTTGACCGGAGCGATAAGCCATAACTCTCTCTCTCTCTCTCTCTCTCTCTCTCTCTCTCTCTCTCTCTCTCTCTCTCTCTCTCTCTCTTCTCTCTCTCTCTCTCTCTCTCTCTCTCTGTGTTTCTGTAAGTATACTATCTGACCGAGGAGCTTACGGCCATATTCTGTGAAGATTTTATTGTCTTCTCATTCGCTTCTAGTTTCCTAAAGTTGTTACGGTGTGTAAACCAGCCCCATATTCCCTCTCTTTTATGTGCTTTTATCGTGTTCCTTGACTATACAAATCTTAACGACAGTTAACGTGCAAAATCGTCGTCTCCTATAATCATCACATCAGTACACATACTTGAATTGTCATTTGGACTGAACTTCATTGCCCTGCTTTCTGGATTTTGTGTGTTCTTGGATATTTTATAATTGCTGATCTTATATTTTTAATTGTTGTTGTAACAGTATATCTATTTTGTTTTATTCTTCTTCTTCTTCTTCCTAAAACACCGGTTCACTCAAAAACGAGTAGGTCACCAGCACTATTGCTCAGGACTTTGCTCTAGAATTAATACAATGGACCATTGTAATGTAATTAATAATGATACTGGATTACGCATTGGTCACCTAAATGTTTATCATCTGCCAAATAAGATTCATGATGTCTGTTTTCTTTTAAAACGAATCCCCTTCTATTCATCTGCTTGGTCTTAGTGAAACTCGCCTTGACTCCCGTTTCACTGATACAGCTTTATCCATAACTAACTATAACTTTGTCCGACGCGATGCACATCACTCTGGTGAAACAGGACTTGGAATATATATTCATCAAAGCATCGCTCACTGTACAAAAAGGCGGCGTGACCTTGAGCCTGATAATGTTGAATGTATGTGGCTGCAGGTTAAACCCTCCAACTCAGCCCCTCTTCTAGTTGGATATGTGTACAGGAATCCCGCTGCCACTTTCCTTTGGTATTGACAACTTTGTATACATGATGGATGATGTATATAAGAGCTATCCAAATATCATTCTTCTCGGTGATTTTAACATTGATCTGTTAAAACGGCAGCCTGCCTGGGATGCGACCACCACACTCTTTGGCTTGCATCAGCTTATTCATAATCCAACTAGAATCGCAAAGACATCTTCTACATTAACAAAGCCATGGTATCCAATATAACAGTGGGCAACAAAAGCATCAGCGACCACTGTCTCATTTTGTGTACTTGGTCTTGTAGACTTCCAAAGCAACAGAATAAGGGCCACACAACCATTCAATATCGTGCTTCAAAAATTTCAGTAAGGATGAATTTTTCCTCGACTTAAGCTTAGCTCCTTTCTACAGTGTACTCAATTACACAGATCCAAATGAAGCGCATAATACCTGGTATAATATCTTTCTCTCAATCGTTGATAAACATGCCCCACTTAGAAGAGAAAAGGGTAAAACACAGAGTGCTTCCCAGCTGGCTGACAAAATAATAATAATAATAATAATAATGCATAGATTTTATATAGCGCAATTCTTGGGATCAACTCATTGCGCTCAACACACACTCAAACACCCGCACTAACATGTGTCCACACACACACACACTCATTTACACAACGGGCTGCCTACCTGGGTAGTGCCGACTGAAGAGCTGCCAGCTGGCGCTTCATTCAGTCGTTTCCCGTGTCATCCAGTCAATATCGTTCAATATCAATCACTCATTTTCCTCACTTCCTGCATTCTTTCCATTTCTCACGCAGGGTGCATGCTATGTGTAACGTGTCATCCATACCAACTCAAGACATTAAAGACACAAAAGACATTATTATAGAAATGGCACTAAGGGATGCACTTAAAACCGCAAGAAAAGTAGATGAATATAAAAAGCAGAGAAACAGAGTATCAGATCTAGTTAGAAAATCAAAATCTGAGCATTTTAGGAAACTGATAAACGCAAACAGGGATACAGCATCATTATGGCGTGCTGTTAATGAAATAACTGACAAGTCGAGAAAGAAATCAGATAATACTGCGACTATGTGGTCTGCTAACACTTTCAACAATCATTTCCTTCAGGTAACTGAATCAGTACAAACAGCTGCCAGTGTCACATTCTTTAATCGATATGAGACTCCAGCTGTTCTCCAATCGTTTTGCCAAGAACGATTGAATACTAGAGATTCATTTAGCATCCCCTTGCTTGCTATTATTGAAGTTGGTTCCTTAATTTCAAAACTTAAAAATAAAAAAGCAATGGGTCCAGATAACTTAAATGCTTCTATACTCAAGCTTGCTCTACCTTACATTGTTGATACCCTTACGTATGTTTATAATTTGTGTATTGATCAGAATGTTTTCCCATGTGGTCTAAAGGCAGCAAAAGTGATTCCCTTACCCAAATCAAGAGATCTCACTGATTTAAACAATTTTAGACCAATATCTCTTTTATCCGTTGTATCGAAACCTCTTGAGATGCATATTCTTAAACACCTAACTAAACATGTGGAACATCACAAACTGTTCCACCCATTTCAGTCAGGCTTTCGTCGAAATCACTCATGCCACACAGCCTTAACACGCCTCTGTGATACATGGCTATCAGCCATCAATGAAAGAAAACTCACTGGAACTGTTTCCTCGATTTTAAGAAAGCCTTTGATCTTGTAGACCACAACATATTATTAAACAAAATGACTGCATATGTTCAAAATCCGGCAGTAGTCACCTTCTTTCAGTCATATCTTGAAAACAGGACCCAGCGTGTTTACTTAAACGGTACTTATTCCTCTGAAGGAATAGTGAGCTGTGGCGTTCCACAGGGCTCTGTCCTTGGACCTCTTCTCTTCTGTATTTTTTATAAATGACCTACCGATGCACATATCTCACAATGATGTCATCTGTGATCTGTTCGCTGACGACAGTTCTCTTCACTGTAGTGATACAAACATCATGTCTGTACAAATATCGTTACAACAAAGTATAAATGATGTCTTAGAATGGTGCAACCGAAACCGAATGGTCCTTAATCCGCACAAAACAAAATGTATGGTCCTAGCATCGAGACAGAAACATCAACGACAGCATCTTATGTTGAGCCTAAAAATGAGTGAAACCTTGATCGAGCAGGTTACCGAACACCGTGTCTTAGGCGTGATTATTGATGATAATTTTAAATGGCATTCACATATAAATCATGTTTGCAAACAGTTGGCTCGCAATTTGTTTTTGCTCATAAAACTCAGTTATTATGTTGAACCACACAATCGGAAATTATTTTTTGAAGCCCATTGCCTTTCTCACATCAACTATGCGTCCACTGTCTGGAGTGGTGCCGGTGAAAATCACATAAAAAAGATCAACTCTATGCATAGACGGGGAATTAAGCTGATTCTCCCGACAAGTTTCTATCAACCACGGGCAAATTCGCAAAACTAATGATGCTACCACTGCAGAGCCAACTGATCTATAATAAGGCAGTACTAATGTTTAAAGTCCATGCAAACATGGCGCCAACATATCTTGCTGAGTTTATCCAAATGGCAACAACGCGATATGATTCAAATAAATTACATTTTACCACGTGTCCGCATTGATTTGTTCAAATCTAGTTTTGCATTTTTTGGTCCATCTGTGTGGAACTCTCTTCCTCCATCTGCCAAAACATGTCAATCACTGCCGTCCTTCAAATCAGCAATACATAAACATTTACTTGAACAATAAATCTAACCTTTTGATCATAGTCTCAACGCCCAACTTTTATGTTTGCCTCTATATTAGCTGATGAAAATGTGTATGTATGTATGTGTGGGTGGGTGTGTGGGTGTGTGGTGTGTGGGTGTGGGTGTACGCGTGCGTGCGTGCATGTGTGGGCATGTGCGTGCATGTGAGCGCGCACGTACGTCTCTGATTATGTTTGTGTAATTTTGTAATGAATTTTTTTTATTTTTTTTTTTATCATTATTATTCTTATTACTATGTTATTGTTATTATTATAATGTTGCTATATTCTTCATTGTTTTCTACCATTATTAATTATGTGCAGTGTGTTTAGTTGAATGTTGTAGAATAGCAAGGACAGATTGGAAGAATAGGCACTGCCTAAAATCTCTATCCTTGAGTAATAAAGTTTTTGAGTCTTGAGTCTTGAGTCTCTCTCTCTCTCTTCTCTCTCTCTCTCTATCTCTCTCTCTCTCTCTCTCTCTCTCTCTCTCTCTCATCTCTCTCTCTCTCTCTCTTCTCTCTCTCTAAGTATATTTCTTTTCTGAAGAACATGTTGCCATACCGGCTCTATGTATCCGTCTCCCTTATATGCATGATGAAGGTTACAGGCTTGTCGCCTATATAGGCTGTTTGCCTTTAATGCCGACTGAAACTGGCATATTTCTTTGTTGCTGTTTTCATATTTTTTTTCCATTTCATGAGTCGAAGTGTTGCGCTTGATCATGTTCACTGTCGATTCCTTTGACTGGTTGTAATGCAGTCTGTTACCCCATGTTGCTTAATTATAGAAGCGAAGTGATGAGCAGTTATGATGGAATACATGGAATGAAATGGAATATTTGTGTTAGGGATATGAATCCCACATAATTGGCAGTTGCTGTTCCGACTTAGGGCAGCACAGGGTTGAACCGTGTCTTGGAGGTTAGGTTTACCCTGGTTTCAGAGTGGTCTTTTTGTCACTCGGTTAGTTCTTGTTTGGATAGGTTATCATTGTTGATAACCTCTGAGCAAATCCAATGCAAGAGATTAAAGAGCTATAGTGGCTGAACCTATGGTTCTGAATGCCATAGTATAGCGCATTCCTAATTATGTGTCTCCTGGATGATATGCTCTGGCTCGCAGTTAGAATGAGGGATACCTTATCCCTGAGATTGACCTAGTCTCGTAATTTTGCTAAATGATTTTTTTCTGTCACGTGGAAGAACTTATGAAATGATTCGGATGTATGTGAACTATGCAATGGTGTAAGATGCATTTGTGGTTTACGTTCGTTTGCATTGTCATTTACAGGCCACGGCTGCTAGAGCCCTTTGTCGTTACTTCTACCTTTAGTTTCCTTTTTCCCCTTTACTTGCACCTTTTTCTTTTCCTTTTTTTGGGGCATTGTCACCAGCCCCTTTTATGCACAAAAAGCTTAGACCAAATTAAAAGAAAGAAAATCTTCACTGGGCCTGACTCATTTGTCTTTTTGGATGAACCTAGTCCAACTTTCTCTCCGAACCCGATCTCCCCTTGTGCGTTTCTTTACAGTAGGAACAAGGGGAGGTTTACATTTTCTAATGATTTGTTTTGTGTAAACTGAAAATACCCCCCCCCCCCCTCCCTCCCCCAACCTCTCATCAAGGCCATCAAACCGTCCCCCATCCCCCATCCGCTTTAATTGCTTTAATGATAGTTCATGACATTTCACTCAAGAAAAACTATGTCTGTGTCTCTGTCGATGTTACACTCCCAAGAATTTCTCATGTTCCAGTTTTGCATGTAGTTTTCCTTCAGTTGACCGGGCTTTCAGTGCCGCGCTGTTGACTCTGACCCTTCTCAGCTCTTCAGCGATGGAGGTATCTGACTGGTTCAGCTGTCTGGGAGCTCCAGAACCACCCCTCTTTGTCCCTGGAGGTAACACGGACCTGGATACATGGGCCTGGGTCTGCCAGCCCGCTCAGCTGCTGTCCCTCAACGATGGGCGATTTCAATGTTGCTCATGACAGGGGAACCCTGAGCTTTTTGGAAATACTTCACTTTCTGGAAATAGTTTTCTACCTATCCTGCCCCCCCTCCACTGCCCATCCCCTGCCCCCTGTTTCCTGTATGCCACACACAAATTCTCTTGGCGGCCAGATCATTAGGCTGACATACAATGACCATTTTATCCAACCTGTGAGACAGCCGCTATTTCAGCCCTGTGTTTTCATGTCCTGGTTTTGTCACTACCCATTGTAATCTGGTGTTCCCCTTTCCTAATTAATACATGTTATTTTCCATTTCTATTCTGTATTCGACGACACTCTATATTTCTTTTACTTCGTCTCTAGCTCTCAGTTCTTTAATGTTGTTTTGTAGCTAACTGAGTCAAAGGCGCTTTCATTCGTAGACAAGCTTCTGCAGCGCCATGTCCTCAACGGTGTACGTGTCACAGGCTTGTCTGTGTTCCTTTCTCTTTTGTTTGATTCCACAACTATCATGTGAGCTGCTTGTTACTGACGATGGTTTCCATTTACCCCTTAACCTTCTGTCCTTGCACATATTGTTCATATTTGTCAGAGAATAACATTGTCATCTTACAATCTATGCAATGTAACCGGATACAAGTAAATGTTCTCCCGGACAATAAACCAGTGGCAAAGTTTACATAGCCTACACCTTGCTCGTCTGCAAACCGAATTGCCGTCTATCCGTTTATAGAAGTTTGCATTTTACTTTTGTCAATTTGTTCAAACTTCCACACACAAAAATAAGTAAGGAAAATACAAACACTGTACAGATGAAGTCTGCACCTGTTCAATCAGTACAGACATTTGGGGTGGACTATCGTAGAGCAGCACGAGTATGTCTTACCTCCGCGGTGAGTCAGGTCAAATTCCACACGGGCTAGCTTTCTTGCAATCTGGCGACAGGATGGTGAATATGCACGCTGTCATGAGCCCAGGATGGTGAATATGCACGCTGTCATGAGCCCAGGATGGTGAATATGCACGCTGTCATGAGCCCAGAATGGCGAACATGCACGCTGTCATGAGCGCCCAGTGTGGTGAACATGCACGCTGTCATGAGCGCCCAGTGTGGTGAACATGCACGCTGTCATGAGCCCAGTATGGTGAACATGCACGCTGTCATGAGCGCCCAGTGTGGTGAACATGCACGTTGTCATGAGCGCCCAGTGTGGGTGAACATGCAGGCTGTCATGAGCCCAGTATGGTGAACATGCACGCTGTCATGAGCGCCCAGTGTGGTGAACATGCACGCTGTCATGAGCGCCCCGTGTGGTGAACATGCACGCTGTCATGAGCGCCCATTGTGGTGAACATGCACGCTGTCATGAGCGCCCAGTGTGGTGAACATGCACGCTGTCATGAGCCCAGTATGGTGAACATGCACGCTGTCATGAGCGCCCAGTGTGGTGAACATGCACGCTGTCATGAGCGCCCATATGGTGAACATGCACGCTGTCATGAGCCCAGTGTGCACTGTCTTTTGCCCATACGCCCTGTTTATGTTTTTTGTGCGTTTTTTTTGCTTTTTTTTTTTTTGCTGCATTCACATTTTTCTTTTTTTCATTTCATTTCTTCTTTCTTTTTTTTTCCTTCTTCTTTTTCTTGATTTTTCCCCTGCTAAGCGCAAAATGATGTGTGGAGTGGAATGGCTGGCACTGTCAGCACGGCCGCCCCAAAGCCGTCCACAGAGTACCATGCTGTTAATTAAAGTAATTTACTACAGTTGACGTTCGTTTCTTTTTTTCTTTGTTGTTGTTGTTGTTGTTGTTGCTGTTAGAATGGAGCTTTTTCCCCTCACGTACTGACTGCCCTGAAAAGGCCCTATGTGGTCGGCTGGCTGTAATGATAAAACTAACTGACGTCAATCCTTGTTACATTGGAACGTTGCCGTTCACACTAACCTCTCCATCGGCTTATGTCATTCAGCATTCTGTTCGCAGTCGCCTTACACATCCTGCATCTTATAGCCAGGTATCCCCTACAATGTGTCTAAAAGCCTCCTTTTTAAAACAACGCCAACTCGGCAATTTGAAACGCCGTAACATCGGCGTCTTCGCTTCCATTCGGCCATTTTGAAAATTGACGATAGCGCTCTTTGCCAAGCTATGGCGGTCATTAAGTGAAGACGCAGCCATTGTTACATTGCAAACAGCTGCTATTAACAGGGATCCCGCTCGCTTCGGCTCCCCACAGCTGCCATGAGCCTAAAAGCGTTGCAGGAAGGGCGAGGCCTGAGAGAGCGGGGCTGGAAGGGAGGGAAAAGGGTGGGGTGGAAGCCCCTAGAGGGAGGCTGAGATGGCAATCAGACCACCTCTACGTCCTGTGCTGTGTTATTACAGACTGATTAAAGGCCAGGCCAGCATGACAATGGTCAGGCTGTCTGTTTTCTCAGGATGATCATGTTTGTTTCCCTGTTCGTCAGAGTATTCTACACAACAGTTACAAAGTCTTGCATCATTTTAACCCCCTTCTTGTTTATTATTGACGTCCTAACAGCTTTGTCTTACTATCTTTTGAACATTTATTGTACCAGCATAACCTTAGCATAGCTGCAGCGTTGATTCAATTGAAAAAAAATTAATGTGCTTTTGGAATCTGTTGGGTTTTTCACCCATTTACCAACCCTAGATTCAAAGGTGAGGGGACTTCAAGTCTAAGGGGGTCAGAAACACGGAGTGGAGGTGGGAGGGTTGGAGATGGAGTTGTCGTGCATGCAGGCTCGCGTGTTTATGGATAAATTAGTAAACTTTCTTAAGTCTCTGCATGGCTGGTGATATCACCCGCAACATGATTGCAACAAAAGATCATAGTATTGTGCGAATACCATTGTTTAATATTATTTTGCGAATAGCATTGTTACTTTTTTGTGCAAGTAACGTATTTATTATTAGTTACACTAAAAACAGCACATACCGATCATGTGAACAGCAATGCGATTATAATATATTCGTCTGTCGAAACCGGTTTGAGAACATATTTCTCTCACTCATTCTATAATTTGAAAACGGGGTGGGGAGGGGAGGGGGTCATTCTGGGCACGTTGACCACTTGCACGTATACAAACGCACTTATGCACATAAGCATGCACGAAGCACACAAACACTGACTGACTGGGAAAACCCAAATTTTATTGTCAGATTAACTCAAGGTTGTACTGACAAAACACACACACACACACACACACACACACCACACACACACACACACACACACACACACACACACACACACACACACACACACACACACACACACACACACATGCGTGCGCACTCACATTTGCAGACTTTTTTTAGTGGTGTAACACAGATTACATGATGCTGGGAAAACCCGTCATAAAAAACAGGTACTTGCATTGCTGTGAGATTTGTTATAATGGCACCACCAGACTTCGCTGCAAATTCCAATAAAATCGGTTCAGAAGTGGTCAAGCTAGAAGGCATAGTATCTTAGGCGTTGGCTGGCCATGTCACCCGCTGAAGAGATTTGACGAAAATCGATTGAAAAAGGACTGAACTATTAAGGCCCAGTGCCCTGCAGAACGCGTGCTGGATGCCCAGGACATCCACTAAAAGGACGCTAACTTTCAAATCACTTTGGCATAGTCACACCACTTCTCAAAGCAAAATTGAATTGAATCAGTTGAGAAACAGCTGAGTTATAAGGTCCGCTTTATGTTTAACACACTCAGACGCACACACATTTGCATTGTAATATTCTTCATCATGGTTGTTGCCGTGCTAGAATGAAAGGAGGGTGGTGACTTCCCATCTCCTAAGCCTTTTATCCTTCGTAAGATTTATATAAAAGACAGACATGAGAAGAAGGGGGGGGGGGGGGGCACACAGACAGAGACGGAGACAACCGAACAGACAGACAAATAGACCACCAGAGAGAAAGAGAGAGGGGGGGGAGAAAGGGAGAGAGAGAGAGAGAGAGAGAGAGAAGAGAGAGAGAGAGAGAGAAGAGAGAGAGAGAGAGAGAGAGAGAGAGAGTCATTTATGTTAGTTTCATCAGCTAGGTCACCATGAGAATGACCATTTCCTTCAAGCAGATTTCTAAACTGATGAAACCATGTTTCAAGACTTGTATCATTTACGGGTTGTTTCTTTTTCCTGAAATTTTGTGCACACAATCCCAAAACTCTTTGTGACTATTTACAGATTGGAGTAGTTCTGTCAGCAAAGCATCATTATATTGTTTTCCCTTTCTCTTAACAGATGTTTATATTCTCGCCTTGCTTTGCAGTAGGACCCACGTAACGGCTCGGATAAAGAACGTCGAAATTTCTTTAATAAATTACGAGCATTTCTTTTGTTAGCTCGGCATTCCATATCATACCAGTCATCTTCGTTTGGACATTTTCCGACGCTAATCCATTTCTTCATACATTCTGCGGCCTCTTTTACACAATTAAAAATGTTTAATGCTTCCTCGGCATTCATATCAACAAGCCATACTACCTCTTGCATACGCACTTGCATTTCATCAGAAAGAATTAAACTTTTAAACAAATCAATATTACCTTCATTCCATACAAATTTTTCAACTGTAAAGCGCCTATTGTTTACTTGAGAAGCGTTGTCGTTATAACACAGGGAAGTAAGATTCAGTTCTAAGGGCATGTGATCGGATTCAATTCTGTCAGATACATACATCTCACAGCTATCAGTGATAACGGAGAACAAATCAAAAGACATTAAAAAATAATCGTTAACGCTGCTACCACAGTCAGATATGTATGTGTAGCGACCTTGGAGGTCGCCCTTACACACACCATTTACAATACACAGTTTTAAAGCAGTACACATATTGAGCAATAATTTTCCATAATTGTTCAAAACAATGTCCACTGAATTTCGACCTTGTAGTAGTCCACTTTCATACTGATTACCGTTTTCAGGCGCGTTTTCCTCAAAATCACAAGAAAATTTTGCTACTCTGCTGTTCAAGTCACCACCTACAATCACAAAAACATCTTTAATCAAAAGTAAACAATCACACAAAATTCCTCTAGCAAAGAAACTCCATTTTCCCTATTAAAAAAAAAAGAATAATACGGCGAACCTTCCGGAGGAATATATGCACACACATACATAACATGTTTTATTGTGCCAAACACAGACTTATCAATCATAAAAGCAAAGAATAAGTCCGATACCACATCTACAACTTTCAAATAAGGACAGAGCTCATTTTTCACGAGGCACACCAGTCCACCGGAACGCCTGCCACGTGCAGTGAACGTTAATGCTGCCTTACAGTAAACCGTGTAGCCAGAGAACACAGGCGATTGAAAGACTTCAACAAATGTTTCCACAAAACATACAAAATCAAAACCAGAAACACAAGAAACAAAATCATTAGTGCGCATTTTGGAGAGCAGTCCATTTATGTTCCAGTGAAGAAACAAACTTTTCTACTTTTATGACAAACATCAACACAATACGATTCATCGTTTTCAGTGGACATATTCATAAAATGTACAATTGTAGAAGACACAACATCTCTATTATTTACACAGTCATCTGACACTGGTGTTTGTGAAATCTCACAATGCAAGACCTGACGGTCAGTTTCACGTGTTTGGGATACACAACACACGGTTGACACAACCGGTGACGGCTTGCTGTCGGTTCCTTTCACTGGCACGGAGATATCACCAAGTACATTTGTGGGCCGGGTGTCGTATATAATGCTGTCGCCGTAGAATTGTATCGCAGCTATAGCATTTCACGTGAAATATTGTTGCAGAGATAATATTTTCTGGAATAAATTGTCAATTCTTTCTTTCAATGAACGTCCGGTTTCACCAACATAAACTGTCTTATTACACCGTTTACACAACAGAGCATATATCAAATTTCTATCCGCACATGTCACATTACTCATAACATTGTGCGAAGATTTCTGCTTTGTGTCCAACACTGTTGAAGTTACTAGTTGAGAACAGGTGTCACAATCACAAGTTTCTGCTTTTCCCTTCACTGCTCTTTCAGTTTTCTGGTGAACCAACGTATCACATAAATTTTTATCCCGTCTGTATGCAGGCATTGGTAGTTTATGGAATACTTTGCGCATGTATTCTGACTTATAGAGCGTATCACTATGTCTCTTTAGTACAGCTTGTACATCTTGAAAATGTCAACACTAGTGGTACTCTTTCAGTGTTTCCTTTCTTTTTTTTCTGAAGAAGTTGGTTCCTATCTATGTTATCAACTGTTTCAACTGACCTTCTATGAGTTTGCTACTATGCTCTGTTGTGTAAACGG
>JAFLJL010002082.1:37500-113206 GCA_018398815.1 Conus ventricosus
TTGAAGTAACTTAGTTACCGTACACGGAAATCGAAAATAAAATAAAATGGGGTCTACGTAATTCTTTACGAAAAAATAAATTGCATCTTGACCATTAAAACAGAGCTATGCCTATAATTTCAGTGATGCTGAGTGAAATATGAAAGGTAACCCTGAAGTAGCCTAAACAGGAAATATTAATATTGACAAAAGTGTGACCCTCTTGAAAATAACGAGTGCCTCACAGTATTTGCAGAGATTAAAAATAGACGATGAAATATTATTTCTTAATCATTATTATTATTTCTGATCAGTCAGGTATTACTATTTTCACAATGGAAGCCCGGCTCTGCCACAGATTTACGCAATCGCGCCATATGCTTTCTGTCACACGTCGGTGGCAAGTAGTATCATGACGTCACAAAGCAACCCAGACGAGATGCTGCATTGCTTCCGTGGTGTTTAGTGGTGCCTGTTCTGATTCAACATATGCTGGGCACCGCCATCAATCCCCTGACACTTTGCTTGGTTGCAGATCCACGCTGAAAGGCTGTCCGCCTCTGGAGGAAAGGCGTCATCACATCTCTTCACTGGCGATTCCCATGAGTCTGCAGACACTGAAGACTTTGAAAGGAACTTACCACGGACATTAACACGGAGAGGAAATGGAAAATGAGGTCACCGTGAGAGCAGGGTATAAGGAGCCACAGAATCGGACATTTCCTCCAACCCTTCTGGCACAAGCAGAGAACGGATATTTTTCTGAGACTGTTTTTACACGCCTGTAGTCTGTGGTCAGTTTTGATCCACGGAGACCTTACAATGAAATAGCCCTTCAAATACTGATCCTAAAACAATCCTATAGATTGAATGAAGACTGTCCGTCCATAGACAGCAGACGAAGACAAGACATCAACACAAACACGATGGATATACCAGCATATATGTTATCTCCTCTTTACACGCACAGCATTGATTTGGTGTCAGTTACTTAGCAACTCCTGACGAAATATTGGTCACTTGTTCCCCTTTCTCTCTTCTTTCCTAGTTCCCGGCTTGAAGACTCACTATTGATGAGATTTGTGCACGTGCACCGTTTTCATTCCATCATTCAGGATACTAATATTCCGTCTTCGGGAATAGTGTCCACAGACGACGCTGGTGTGAAACTTGTATTATTTTCGTTTCGTTCATCCCGCGGCACAAGACGGCCTGTTCTTCTGGAAAGATACAATGGGATTTAACAAGCGTGCTAGACCTCACATTTGTGTGGCCCTGTATACCCTGATCCTGTGGACATTCACACATTGTGTGGCCCTGTATACCCTGATTCCTGTGGACATTCATACATTGTGTGGTATACCCTGATCCTGTGGACATTCACACATTGTGTGGCCCTGTATACCCTGATCCTGTGGACATTCACACATTATGTGGCCTGTATACCCTGATCTGTGGACATTCACACATTGCGTGGCCCTGTATACCCTGATCCTGTGGACATTCACACATTGCGTGGCCCTGTATACCCTGATGCTGTAGACTTCACACATTGTGTGGGCCCTTCTATCCTGGTCCTGTAGACATTCAGGCTCCAGATCTCGGATTGAAGTATCATCCGGAGGACTGATAGATCATTTTCAGAAAACTGACCCTAAAACTGCTGAAATTAAATGAAGCAATATATATATATATTATATATATATATATATATATATATATATATTTATATTATATATTGAATTATAAACAAAGCTTGCTCTTATGTCTTAGATTGAAGAAATAGGGGGAGATACGCATTCATATCTGCAGTGGTAGATGATTCTGCCTAACTAACAGTATGTGCTAGAGTGGGTGAATGGGGAAAATAAAATAAATGCTTCTCAAAATGAGCCTTCAGCAAGCTTATATTCTCCAAGGGGGAGACATCCTCCAATAGGGAGGGAAACTCACTACATATAACTCTGGTCATATACCGATATTTCGAAATTGGTGGTTTCTCCTCAGTGACCGCGGAAAGTGGTAATTTGACTCCTCTGCCTTTTCAGTTTTAAGAAGAATACAATCCAGAAAAGGTTGGTGTGCAATACCGTGTATGTTTGTTGAGTTTTCAAAAAACCAACCAAAGGTGCCATCTAAGAAGCATAGAAAATAAAAAAATGAGCAAAACAAGCTACATTTTCTTTGAAAGTAAAATATTTAAAAAGATATCCTTAAGACACAGTTGGGAGTTCTTGAATGAACACAAGGACTAAATCAACAAATCTAATAAATTCCAAGCTAATTACGACAAACTATCAAATCTCAGAGCGTTGTGTGGCAAGCTCAGAAATATCTGAGATAATAAACAAACTTGCATCTATGATATAGATTGAGAAATGGAGAACATCCCATATCTGCATGTGTTAGATGATATGCTATATCATATGTGCTAGAGTGGGTGAATGGGGAAATAAAATAATGCTTCTCAAAATGAGCCTTCAGCAAGCTTATATTCTCCAAGGGGGAGAACATCCTCCAATAGGGAGGGAAACTCACAACATATAACTCCTGGTCATATACCGATATTTCGAAACTTGGTGGTTTCTCCTCAGTGACCGCGGAAAGTGGTAATTTGACTCCTCTGCCTTTTCAGTTTTAAGAAGAATACAATCCCAGAAAAGGTTGGTGTGCAATACCGTAGTATGTTTGTTGAGTTTTCAAAAAACCAACCAAAGGTGCCATCTAAGAAGCAAAAGAAAATAAAAAAAGAGCAAAACAAGCTACATTTTCTTGTGAAAAGTAAAAATATATAAAAGATATCCTCTAAGACACAAGTGCTGAGGGCAAGTTCTTGGAATGAATCCGCAAGGGACTAAAATACAACAAACTAATAAATTTCCAAGGATAAGTACCGCACCGTTCCAGCAACTTACAGAGCAGCTTGGTGTTGCAATGACTGCAAGAAATATTGAATTATAAACAAAGCTTGCTCTTATGTCTTAGATTGAAGAAATAGGGGGAGATACGCATTCATATCTGCAGTGGTAGATGATTCTGCCTAACTAACAGTATGTGCTAGAGTGGGTGAATGGGGAAAATAAAATAAATGCTTCTCAAAATGAGCCTTCAGCAAGCTTATATTCTCCAAGGGGGAGACATCCTCCAATAGGGAGGGAAACTCACTAACATATAACTCCTGGTCATATACCGATATTTCGAAACTTGGTGGTTTCTCCTCAGTGACCGCGGAAAGTGGTAATTTGACTCCTCTGCCTTTTCAGTTTTAAGAAGAATACAATCCCAGAAAAGGTTGGTGTGCAATACCGTAGTATGTTTGTTGAGTTTTCAAAAAACCAACCAAAGGTGCCATCTAAGAAGCAAAAGAAAATAAAAAAAAGAGAAAACAAGCTACATTTTCTTGTGAAAAGTAAAAAATATAAAAAGATATCCTCTAAGACAACAAGTGCTGAGGGCAAGTATCTTGGAATGAATCCGCAAGGGACTAAAATACAACAAACTAATAAATTCCAAGGATAAGTACCGCACCGTTCCAGCAACTTACAGAGCAGCTTGGTGTTGCAATGACTGCAAGAAATATTGAATTATAAACAAAGCTTGCTCTTATGTCTTAGATTGAAGAAATAGGGGGAGATACGCATTCATATCTGCAGTGGTAGATGATTCTGCCTAACTAACAGTATGTGCTAGAGTGGGTGAATGGGGAAAAATAAAATATTAAGCTTCAAATGAGCCTTCAGCAGTTTATTCTCCAAGGGGAGACATCTCCATAGGGAGGGGAAAAATCACTAAATATAATCCTGGTCATTACCGATATTTCGTAAACTTGTGGTTTTCCTCAGTGACGCGGATAAAGTGGTAATTTGAACTCCTCTGCTTTTCAGTTTAAGAAGAATACAATCCAAGAAAAGGGTTGTGTTGTGCAATAAGTAGTATGTTTGTTGAGTTTTCAAAAAACAACCAAAGGTGCCAATCTTAGATGCAAAAAAATATAAAAAAGAGCTAAATCGAAGTTCAATTTTCTTGTGAAAAGTAAAAAATATAAAAGATATCCTTAGACACAAGTGCTGGAGGGCAAATTCTTGGAAATGAATCCGAAGGACTAAAATACAATCAAACAATTTAAATTCCAAGGATAAGTACGCAACCGTTATGCAACTTCAAGCAGCTTGGTTTAGAATGATCAACGAAATATTGAATTACTAATAAAGCTATGTTTATTCTTAGACTCTGAGAAATATGGGGAGATACGCAATACTATCTCAATGAGATAGATGATTCCTTCTATCTAACAGTATGTGCTAGAGTGGTGGAATGGGAATTATAAAATAATGCTATTGTCAAAATAGCCTTCAGCAAGCTTAATTCTCAAGGGGGAACATTCCATAGGGATGGGAAATACTCAACATATCCAAGAACTCCTGCGTCATATACGATATCTTCGAAACTTGGTGTTTACTCGTTCGAGAAATGTGTGTAAGTTTTTGATCCTTGCCTTCTGTTGTTTTAAGAAAATCCCAATCCAGAATCAGGTTGGTGCTGCATAACCTAGATGTTTGGATAATTAAAATGAAAGCTTTGTTTCAAAATAACCTTAACCAAGGGATGCATCTGAAGAACCAAGAAAGATCAAAATATAAATTCAGATAAGAAGTCAATTAAACATGTCCTATGCGATTTATTTGGAAAATAGTAATTGAAGTATTATGAGAAGATAATTATTCCATACTTATGACACAAGTAGTTGGGGCGAATCTTTGAGAATGAATATCTCCAAGGTGACTCACAACTTTACAAGAACTATTTAAATTCAAGGATAATCTCAGTCATCCGCAACACGTTTCAGCTTGGTGTTGCGGAATGGTGCGAAATATCCTTGCAATTTATAAAGTTTGTTTATTCTTAGATTGAGGAATCATTAGGTTGTAGATTTGCAGAAACTTCATATTTTCTGTCAAAGGAAAAATAGCATTTGCCTTTCTTTTAATATTTTCTAGAGTGGGCCTGTAATGGTGGAAAATTCAAAATAACAAGCTCGAAAATGCACAGACCTTTAGTCAAGATAGTATATTCTTCAATGAGACATCAATAGGAGAGGAAACTCAACTATACATTATAAACACTGGTCATGATCCAATTTCGAAATATGGGGTTACTCATGACGCGGAAAGTGTAATGTTGTGATCTCTGCCTTGCATTTAAGATTTCAATCCTCAGAGATATTTAAGCTTGCTGAAGCTCATTTTGAGAAGATTTATTTTATTTTCCCCATTCACCCACTCTAGCACATACTGTTAGTTAGGCAGAATTCATCTACCACTGCAGATATGAATCGTATCTCCCCTATTTCTTCAATCTAAGACATAAGAGCAAGCTTTGTTTATAATTCAATATTTCTTGCAGTCATTGCAAACACCAAGCTGCTCTGTAAGTTGCTGGAACGATGAGGTGACTTATCCTTCTGGAAATTTATTAGTTTGTTGTATTTTAGTCCTTGCGGATTCATTCCAAGAACTTGCCTCAGCACTTGTGTCTTAGAGGATATCTTATTTATATTTTTTACTATTTCACAAGAAAATGAGCTTGTTTTGCTCTTTTGTTTTTCTTTTGCTTCTTAGATGGAACCTTTGGTTGGTTTTTGAAAACTCAACAAACATACTACGGTATTGCACACCAACCTTTTCTGGGATGTATTCTTCTTAAAACTGAAAAGGCAGAGGAGTCAAATTACCACTTTCCGCGTCACTGAGGAGAACCACCAAGTTTCGAAATTCGGTAATGGACCAGGAGTTATAGTTAGTGAGTTTCCTCCCTATTGGAGATGTCTCCCCTTGGAGAATATAAGCTTGCTGAAGGCTCATTTTGAGAAGCATTTATTTTATTTTCCCCAATTCACCCACTCTAGCACATACTGTTAGTTAGGCAGAATATTTACCACTGCAGATATGATGCGTATCTCCCCCTATTTCTTCAATCTAAGACTAAAGCAAGCTTTGTTTATAATTCAAATTTCTTGCAGTCATTGCAACACCAAGCTGCTCTGTAAGTTGCTGGAACATGGTGCGGAACTTATCCTTGGAATTTATTAGTTTGTTGTATTTTAGTCCCTTGCGGATTCATTTCTAAGTACTTGCCTCAGCACTTGTGTCTTAGAGGATATCTTTTTATATTTTTTACTTTTCACAAGAAAATGTAGCTTGTTTTCTCTTTTTTTATTTTCTTTTGTTTAGATGGCCCTTTGGTTGGTTTTTTGAAAATCTCAACAAACATACTACGGTATTGCACATCAACCTTTTCTGGGATTGTATTCTTCTTAAAACTGAAAAGGCAGAGGAGTCAAATTACCACTTTCCGCGGTCACTGAGGAGAAACCACCAAGTTTCGAAATATCGGTATATGACCAGGAGTTATATGTTAGTGAGTTTCCCTCCCTATTGGAGGATGTCTCCCCTTGGAGAATATAAGCTTGCTGAAGGCTCATTTTGAGAAGCATTTATTTTATTTTCCCCATTCACCCACTCTAGCACATACTGTTAGTTAGGCAGAATCATCTACCACTGCAGATATGAATGCGTATCTCCCCCTATTTCTTCAATCTAAGACATAAGAGCAAGCTTTGTTTATAATTCAATATTTCTTGCAGTCATTGCAACACCAAGCTGCTCTGTAAGTTGCTGGAACGGTGCGGTACTTATCCTTGGAATTTATTAGTTTGTTGTATTTTAGTCCCTTGCGGATTCATTCCAAGAACTTGCCCTCAGCACTTGTGTCTTAGAGGATATCTTTTTATATTTTTTACTTTTCACAAGAAAATGTAGCTTGTTTTGCTCTTTTTTTTATTTTCTTTTGCTTCTTAGATGGCACCTTTGGTTGGTTTTTTGAAAACTCAACAAACATACTACGGTATTGCACACCAACCTTTTCTGGGATTGTATTCTTCTTAAAACTGAAAGGCAGAGGAGTCAAATTACCACTTTCCGCGGTCACTGAGGAGAAACCACCAAGTTTCGAAATATCGGTATATGACCAGGAGTTATATGTTAGTGGTTTCCCTCCTATTGGAGGATGTCTCCCCTTGGAGAATATAAGCTTGCTGAAGGCTCATTTTGAGAAGCATTTATTTTATTTTCCCCATTCACCCACTCTAGCACATACTGTTAGTTAGGCAGAATCATCTACCACTGCAGATATGAATGCGTATCTCCCCTATTTCTTCAATCTAAGACATAAGAGCAAGCTTTGTTTATAATTCAATATTTCTTGCAGTCATTGCAACACCAAGCTGCTCTGTAAGTTGCTGGAACGGTGCGGTACTTATCCTTGGAATTTATTAGTTTGTTGTATTTTAGTCCTTGCGGATTCATTCCAGAACTTGCCTCAGCACTTGTGTCTTAGAGGATATCTTTTTATATTTTTTACTTTTCACAAGAAAATGTAGCTTGTTTTGCTCTTTTTTATTTTCTTTTGCTTCTTAGATGGCACCTTTGGTTGGTTTTTTGAAAACTCAACAAACATACTACGGTATTGCACACCAACCTTTCTGGGATTGTATTCTTCTTAAAACTGAAAAGGCAGAGGAGTCAAATTACCACTTTCCGCGGTCACTGAGGAGAAACCACCAAGTTTCGAAATACGGTATTGACCAGGAGTTATATGTTAGTGAGTTTCCCTCCCTATGGAGGATGTCCCCCTTGGAGAATATAAGCTTGCTGAAGGCTCATTTTGAGAAGCATTTATTTTATTTTCCCCATTCACCCACTCTAGCACATACTGTTAGTTAGGCAGAATCATCTACCACTGCAGATATGAATGCGTATCTCCCCCTATTTCTTCAATCTAAGACATAAGAGCAAGCTTTGTTTATAATTCAATATTTCTTGCAGTCATTGCAACACCAAGCTGCTCTGTAAGTTGCTGGAACGGTGCGGTACTTATCCTTGGAATTTATTAGTTTGTTGTATTTAGTCCCTTGCGGATTCATTCCAAGAACTTGCCCTCAGCACTTGTGTCTTAGAGGATATCTTTTTTATATTTTTTACTTTTCACAAGAAAATGTAGCTTGTTTTGCTCTTTTTTTATTTCTTTTGCTTCTTAGATGGCACCTTTGGTTGGTTTTTTGAAAACTCAACAAACATACTACGGTATTGCACACCAACCTTTTCTGGGATTGTATTCTTTTTAAAAACTGAAAAGGCAGAGGAGTCAAATTACCACTTTCCGCGGTCACTGAGGAGAAATCACCAAGTTCGAAATATCGGTATATGACCAGGAGTTATATGTTAGTGAGTTTCCCTCCCTATTGGAGGATGTCTCCCCCTTGGAGAATATAAGCTTGCTGAAGGCTCATTTTGAGAAGCATTTATTTTATTTTCCCCATTCACCCACTCTAGCACATACTGTTAGTTAGGCAGAATCATCTACCACTGCAGATATGAATGCGTATCTCCCCCTTTTTCTTCAATCTAAGACATAAGAGCAAGCTTTGTTTATAATTCAATATTTCTTGCAGTCATTGCAACACAAGCTGCTCTGTAAGTTGCTGGAACGGTGCGGTACTTTATCCTTGGAATTTATTAGTTTGTTGTATTTTAGTCCCTTGCGGATTCATTCCAAGAACTTGCCCTCAGCACTTGTGTCTTAGAGGATATCTTTTTATATTTTTTACTTTTCAAAAGAAAATGTAGCTTGTTTTGCTCTTTTTTTTATTTTCTTTTGCTTCTTAGATGGCACCTTTGGTTGTTTTTTTGAAAACTCAACAAACATACTACGGTATTGCACACCAACCTTTTCTGGGATTGTATTCTTCTTAAAACTGAAAAGGCAGAGGAGTCAAATTACCATTTTCCCGCGGTCACTGAGGAGAAACCACCAAGTTTCGAAATATCGGTATATGACCAGGAGTTATATGTTAGTGAGTTTCCCTCCCTATTGGAGGATGTCTCCCCTTGGAGAATATAAGCTTGCTGAAGGCTCATTTTGAGAAGCATTTATTTTATTTTCCCCATTCACCACTCTAGCACATACTTTTTAGTTAGGCAGAATCATCTACCACTGCAGTATTGAATGCGTATCTCCCCCTATTTCTTCAATCTAAGACATAAGAGCAAGCTTTGTTTTAATTCAATATTTCTTGCAGTCATTGCAACACCAAGTGCTGTAAGTTGCTGGAACGGTGCGGTACTTATCCTTGGAATTTATTAGTTTGTTATATATATATATTATATATTTTATATATAAACAACAACACTTGCAGCTCTGATTGTATTGTGTGATTTAAAACCAAGACAAACAAATAAAACAAGACCCTACTATCATGTACTGTGACAATATAACAATTTTAGCCTTTTCTTAAACTGAGCCACTCCTCCTACAGCGTTTTCCATGATAAGAAAACGTTGAACCACGCTAGTTTGTTTCCCATCTCTGGGAGATATTACTCTTCAACTGGAGCAGAGTGTAAAAACTTTTAGTTGAAAGACTTGACATTCACTGTTTTCCTAGTTTCTTATTGCTGTTCTGACTGACGATATAAATGAAACTAGGGGAAAAACAAAGGGCAGTCTCAAACTGACGTTTTCTCAGCTCAAACATACAGCGATTTGCCTACGTCTTTATAGCAGCTCATGAATCCACGTTCTGTTATTTTCAAATAGTGCCTAGCCTCTTTTTCCACCTTAGACACCAACTTCAGCTCATTTTTGGGACAGCAGAATGTCCATTTACCGCACATACCTGGAATATATTGGAATAAAGGGGGCCCAATACATAGGAATAAGGTGACCCAACACAGGAAATGATTCATGTTAATTTGACCTGATCACAAATCGATTCAGGAACAGAACAACCTCACGTAACTCGGAACATTCATATTTGAATCTCCACGAGAATATTGAGCGTGGCAGCCAGTGAATCATTTAAATTTTGGTAAGCTTGCGGGCACTGAAAAACATCCCTACAGAACTCTTGAAAAAATAGCGGAGCGGCAGAAACTAATAACCTAACTGCCATCCGCAACCAGATTTGGCACGGTGGCGAGTGCCCTTTTCAGGGGGCTTTGTCACTAATTTACCACCCTTCACAATAAACAAAAAATCACTAACATCACTAGAACTACCACACCGCATCTTGATTAGTCATGCTGCTATGCCTAAAAATCATTCTGAAGAGATTACAACGACAACCAGAAAACATTACTGTTGAAAAACGGATTTCATTTCACGAAGGAAGAAGTCCATTGAACAATATTTAATTCGCGCTCCTTTTCTGCGAAACACCTTCCAGAGGGAGTACTAGCACATCTTCATAGACTTTAAACAGTCGTTTGAACGGAGTCTGGCAGGAAGTACCTTAGGCCAAAATGCAGACATTGAACATCTGCCGTTAGCACATCAACGCTATCCAGCAACAAGATTCCAAAGCCACCACTGTGTGGTGCCCTGTGGCAGGGTGCTATTCAGGACTGGTTCCCAAAGCCACCACTGTTGTGCCCAGTGCAGGGTGCTATTCAGGACTGGTTCCCCAAAACCACCACTGTGGTGCCCAGTGCAGGGTGCTATTCAGGACTGGTTCCAAAGCCACCACTGTGGTGCCCAGTGCAGGGTGCTATTCAGGATGGTTCCCAAAGCCACCACTGTGGTGCCCAGTTGCAGGGTGCTATTCAGGACTGGTTCCCAAAGCCACCACTGTGGTTGCCCAGTGCAGAGTGCTATATAGGACTGGTTCCCAAGTTCGTCCACACCTTCCACACTTTTCAACTTTTTACGAGATTGCATCCTGACTAATGCGCTTGAAGATCATGTCAGGACCGCCAGCACTGGAGGAAGAAGCATCATCAACCTTCGCTTTGCTGACGGCATCGATGGCCTGACAGGGTGGACACAAACTCAACATGTTCAAAGATGGATGACACCTAAACAAGACATGGCATGGGCATCAGAGCCCAAAGACCAAACTGATGGCCGGCCGCAACACCGCTTATGACATAAGAAGCTTAACACTGTTCAACACTCCACTTACAAGGAATCCATCATTAGCGACATTGGATCAAAACCCAGATATCATCTCGAGGGCAGCAAAAGACAAAAATGGGCAGTGTGCAGACTGAGACTGGAATGGAAGGATATAGAACATCTCCGTGAAATGGAAGATCAGGCTCCTGTGTGCACTGGTATATTCCATTTGCCTGTGTGTGTGTGTGTGTGTGTGTGTGTGTGTGTGTGTGTGTGTGTGTGTGGTGTGTGTGTGTGTGTGTGTGTGTGTGTGTGTGTGTGGCGCGCGCGCGCGCGAGACATCGACACCCAAAGCGGATCTAGAAAGAAGAATCTAAACAATGGAAATGAACTGTAATCAGATACATTGACCATGACAGTACACATCGGATACATTGACCATGACAGTACACATCGGATTTCATTGACCATGACAGTACACATCAGATACATTGACCCTGACAGTACACATCGGATACATTGACCATGACAGTAAACATCGGATACATTTACCATGACAGTACACATCAGATACATTGACCATGACAGTACACATCCGATACATTGACCATGACAGTACACATCAGATACATTGACCATGACAGTACACATCAGATACATTGACCATGACAGTACACATCGGACACATTGACCATGACAGTAACATCAGATACATTGACCATGACAGTACACATCAGGTACATTGACTATGACAGTACACATCGGATACATTGACCATGACAGTACACATCAGATACGTTGACCATGACAGTACACATCAGATACATTGACCATGACAGTACACATCGGATACATTGACCATGACAGTACACATCAGGCACATTGACCATGACAGTACACATCATATCATTGACTATGACAGTACACATCATATACATTGCCCTATGACAGTACACATCATATACATTGACTATGATAGTACTCATCATATGCATTGACTATGACAGTACACATGATATAAAATTGACAATGATAGTACACATCAGATACATTGACTATGACATGACAGTACACATCAGATACATTGGACCATGACAGTACACATCAGATACATTGACCATGACAGTACACATCAGATACATTGACCATGACAGCACAATCAGATACATTGACATGACAGTACACATCAGATACATTGATCATGACAGTACACATCAGATACATTGACCATGACCATGACAGTACACATCAGATACATTGTCCATGACAGTACACATCAGATACATTGACCATGACCATGACAGTACACATCAGATACATTGTCCATGACAGTACACATAAGATACATTGACCATGACCATGACAGTACACATCAGATACATTGACCATGACAGTACACATCAGATACATTGACCATGACAATACACATCAGATACATTGACCCTGACAGTACACATCAGATACATTGACCATGACAGTACACATCAGATACATTGACAATGACAGTACACATCAGATACATTGACCATGACAGTAACATCAGATACATTGACCATGACCATGACAGTACTCATAAGATACATTGACCATGACCATGACAGTACACATCAGATACATTGACCATGACAGTACACATCAGATTACATTGACCATGGCAGTACACATCAGATACATTGACCACAATACGTCAAACCCTCAGGCAGCACGCTGGACCTTATAAAGATTGCTGACATCAGTTAGGAAAAGATACTACGTTGATGTGGTCACGTGACAAGATCCAATGGGCCTTGCTAATGCAGCCCTGCAGGGAACTGTCTAGAATGGGAGTCGGTGGGAAAGACTCCCCCTTCCCTCCGTCTTTCAAAAAAATATTTACGGAACACATCGCAGTATGAACAGAAAATGTGCAGATACCCAGGTCTTGTTACTCCAGCGACACGGCTGGAGGGACGTAGAGAACAGTTTTTTAGTGCCAAGCCCCAGTGACTTCATGGATCTAAAGGAGAAAGAAATTGATTTCACCGAGACAAATGGCATTGGTGTGCGTTGTTATTAGTCAAGACCGTATACAGACTATTATAAAGCGAACATTTTCTCTAGTTTCGGAACAAAAGTGTTTCAGAATTCCAATCATATAACTGCAGCAAGTTTACTTATCTTTCTTTTTTTTTTTAAAGCATTAAAGACATTTTAAATCGTTTCCCTTTCTCTGAGTAAAGTGAGTATATTTCTGTGCATTTTGTTTTGACAGTTCAGTTTTTTGCTCATATATACGTGTGAGTGAGCGCGCGCGTGTGTGTGTGTGTGTGTGTGTGTGTGTGTTGTGTGTGTGTGGTTTTAAGCGCGCGCGTGTGTGAGTGAGTGTGTTTTGTGTGTGTGTGTGTGTGTGTGGTGTGTGTGTGTGTGTGTGTGTGTGTGTGTGTGGTGTGTGTGTGTGAGAGAGAGAGGGGAGAGAGAGAGGAGAGTGAGAGAGAGAGGAGAGAGAGAGAGAGAGGAGAGAGATCGAGATCAATTTCATTTTTATGTTTGGTTATATTCCTCGACCCTTCTAACCTTTACATCGCAGGTTTCCTTCAAACGATGAAGAATTGCACAGTGTGCACGTGGGACCCAGTGGAGTGCCATCACTAAAGCGGGACGTAGATGTGTGGGCACCAGTGGGAAGACTCCTTCACCCCATCGTCTGTCCTTGTCTAGCCGGTCCATGGGTTGCATCGTCTGTCTTGTCTAGCCGGTCCATGGGTTGGCTTATATTTTAGTCAGTTTGGGTCCCCAAAGATTCAGATTCGCATGTGTTTGTATACTTGAGTGAGCTTTTCTTTTACGTTTCATAAAATTCTTTAAAGGTTAACGACTTTAAAAATTTCAGTGAATGGCACCGGCATTGGTTGCTGCAGCACCTGGACAAATGATTTGTTTTCCGTTGGGGAAAGGCCAACGACTGAGTGCTAACTATGTGCTGCACAAAGCCATGAATGTTTGTGGTTTGTCTGTATGTTTAGACGCGGAATTCGAAACTACCCTAAACTTTTGCTTGTGCTCTCTCTCTCTCTCTCTCTCTCTCTCTCTCTCTCCTCTCTCTCTCTCTCTCTCTCTCTCTCTCTCTCCTGAATTTCATGCATTGTGCATGTGGCAGAGGGAACAGAGGCCTAGACATTTTGCGGCTTGTCTTTTGAAGGTCTGCTCCACATTCTTCCACTTGCTTTGCGTGTTCAGCCTCGCTAACTATGATGACCTACCAAAACATTATCTGACCAACTTCCGGTGTACAGTTTATGTTCTGAACCTTTTTCGTACCTAATCTGTTTGACAGATAGTTCATCATCGCACGCATACACACACTCAAACAGACTGTTCATCACAATCGAGAATGCTTTTCTCAGTGTGTTTACAATGGAGAAAAAAACCCAGACTAGCTGTAACAGGGTATGCCCGGTATTGGCAGATCTGAGTTTCACGTTCGAAGAAGTCTTCCTGTGTTGGGCTTGTTTTTGAAAATGGATTTCATTCAATAACAGCCGGCATTGCTGTCACCTGGCTCATTCAATAACAGCCGGCATTGCTGTCACCTGGCTCATTCAATAACAGCCGGCATTGCTGTCACCTGGCTCATTCAATAACAGCCGGCATTGCTGTCACCTGGCTCATTCAATAACAGCCGGCATTGCTGTCACCTGGCTCATTAAATAACAGCCGGCATTGCTGTCACCTGGCTCATTCAATAACAGCCGGCATTGCTGTCACCTGGCTCATTCAATAACAGCCGGCATTGCTGTCACCTGGCTCATTCAATAACAGCCGGCATTGCTGTCACCTGGCTCATTCAATAACAGCCGGCATTGCTGTCACCTGGCTCATTCAATAACAGCCGGCATTGCTGTCACCTGGCTCATTCAATAACAGCCGGCATTGCTGTCACCTGGCTCATTCAATAACAGCCGGCATTGCTGTCACCTGGCTCATTCAATAACAGCCGGCATTGCTGTCACCTGGCTCATTCAATAACAGCCGGCATTGCTATCACCTGGCTTGTGCCAGACCGTCAGAACTGAGTGGAACAAGGTCCGACAGCCTCTGGTTTCTTTTCTGACCATGACACAGCAAACGGTTGCAAGTGGACACAATGGGGCCCGTTGTCGGAAAAGTTCCCCGACATAAATAGAGGTACACTCAAATTGATTCTATTCTAGGCTAACACCTATAATCACGTCAACACCCCCATGCCCCCCAACAAAAAGAAAAAAATACATACACGTACAAAACAAAACAAAACAAAACAAAACTACTCCTTGAAAGACACTAGCAGTTGATGCACACCGTATGAATACAAGTGCATTTATCTCCATACATAAGTACACATTTGTGTTCTTCTCTTTTCGGGAAAACAGGTTGCTTGTGGGGGAAAATAGAATAGATGCGTGTTGTAGAAGAGTGGAGGCGGGAGGCTGGGATTCTGTTCTTCTAGCACTCCAAAACGAAATTGAAAATCATCACTAAAGAGTGCATAACATCAATAACAAAACCTCACCATCAGTAGTCATGACAGAAATCAATAAACAAAAGCAACAACAACAAAAACATATATAAAGAAGAGCATGACCTCAAAAACAAAATGTTTATTTGTACATTACTTCAACAGTCCTACCAACGATTGAAGTCGATATCTAAACGCCCTCATCTTTCTTTACTAACGTACTGTCACACCTTACCCCTATGACACCCCAGAGTAGTAAGCTTTATCTTTTATAAACATTAGCAGTCTGGTCGCCAACATATTTCTCAATATGAAAAGAAATCGAACTTCGCAATGTAACTGAGTTACCAGAAAGCGACCCCCAACATGGTAAAACGGTGATTTGCGATGTGTAAGTCATTCGGAAGCATTGTAACGAGATCCAGCCGCCTCGCTGAAACAATGCTCCGGGAGACTGCTTCGATGGAAGGGGAAGGGGAGGGGGAGGGGGGGGGGGAGGGAGAAACGCGCCGTGTTTTGTCTTGTGATTCGTTTGCCTACGTTTTTTCGGTGGAGCTGAATCAATATTTTTCAAATTTGTTTACATTTCCGCCAGTAGTCGCCTCACTTTGCAACTAGATCCTTAAGAAAGGCCTTGGTGCATTAATGTTTTGGTGTGCAGCATCCAGGAAACTGCTTAGAGGGGAGAGGGGCGACAAGGCAAAAAAACACAGGACCTACAACATGGCGATGGACAGGGAAAACATCGGCACAGACCGAGGCTTTGGCACACAACTGTCAGAAATGGATGAACCAGCAGAACTTTTTTTTAACGTGCCTCTCCAATGACTCGGTACGTTATGCCAGAAGTTATTTTAGCGCTAACATAGAGTAGTATTGAACCTAAGACTCTGGAAATCCAGACAGCGCAAAAGCCATCCTGGGGCTGTCTTGTGGGAAATAAAGGCACGTTTAAAGATGGCATTCGCTGAATTTTCAGTTCAAACAAGACGTTATAAGAATGCAATAACTTCGGAATAACACAATGAAATGCAAAGTTGTCAGTAAACCGATTCGTTTGGACACGCTGAATTTGATCAGAATTTGTTTAATAGGCCTGCTAGGGAAAGCATGGGCCCCTGACATATACAGCTTTCAATCCGAGGCATTGTGACTCTTTTCTTAACATTTAAATATATTTTTTCAATTCAGCAAAACTACGAATCGCAAAGCATTGTTACTTCACAAGCCACCCAGATTTTATTTTATGCCATTAAATGGTTAGATTGGAACAGAGGGAGGAGGAGGAGTAGCGGAAGAGTTACTCATAACAGACCTGTCCCCTCCACTGTGTGTCCTCAGAGAAGGCAGCTGTGGTCAAGGTCCCCCCCCCCTCCCCCAATCCCTCCCCCAATCCCTCCCCCATATCATCTCGCAGCGGCGCCATGGCTCACTGTAATTTCCGCCTTCCTCCCCCACGTTCTCTCACCCTCTCTCTCTCTCTCTCTCTCCAAATGATAGCCAGATGCTCTCTCGCCTTTGTTTTCTCCCTTGCCGAGCGCCCTCTCATCGCCCCTAGGCGATAATGAGTAGCGGGACAAAAATAGGATGCGATCTTTAATCGACACCAATTTTCATCTCCCAACGATTAGCCAGCTCGAGCTAGCACAGACAGAGATTAGAATTTCATTTGGAATTGATCCCATGAGACACTGAGGGGTGTTTTACTGGAGAAAAGGGTAACTCTGCTAGAAACTGAGGTCTGCGATTTGCATGAGAGGAGGTTGGAAAGGGTGAGAGGGACGGGGGTGGTGGAAGTTGGGATGAACGTTTGGGGGAGACAGAAAGAAGAGTGACGGTAAAAGTGCCCCCGAAAAGATGACGTGAAACAACGGACAGATGTGCACAGAGATATGTAACTTTAAGTTCTACCTTTCAGGCTGACCATAATGGGTCAGCTTAATGAGATACAGAAAGCGCTTAATAAATAATGAACACGAACAACTCAATCACTTGCAATCACTCAATAATCATTTATGTAAGTGGGTAATTTCACCTGTATTCAATATCAATAATCAATTATATTTTAGCACAGCTTAAACCGCTCTTATGTCACTAGATGCAATCGAATGAGTTGGCTATTGGGTAGGTTGTCAGTCTATCCGATCTACCTGCCCACCTGATCTTGCAATGATTATTTTGATCAAGTGCACATATGGGCACTCCAAACCTCGGCACTCTGCCCTGTCATTGCAAGCCTGATGCAGCTGAGTTGCCGTGGAAATGTCGGTGAAAACAGACAACACGGTCAGGTCGTGTCCTGTCCACTCTGTGGGATGGGCGGGCCGTCTGACGCGATGCATCGTCACGTTACTCTAGAGGTCACCTGGACGCTAGGCTAGAGCTCTCCTAAGGCCGTCGCTCGCACACGCAGCGGCCCCACAACAGTCCGCACCGAAGTTTGCCGTTCTGTCTTCTTTCATTTCTTCACCCATTCAATGAATAAGAAAATCCAAAGAATAGGGACGAATTCCCGGGTGGTAATCATACTACCTTCAATAAAATAAAATCACAAACAACTCACCATCATCTACTACATTCCTACTAAAACCAAGGAGTGAGAGTAATGGAAAAACGGTCTAAAAAAAGAAGAAGAAGAAGAAGAAACAGAAAAAACCCAGAGGAAAACTAGTAAAAGACACTGAATGAGGGACAATAAGGACAGAGAGATCTAAAGGACAGGGAGATCTAAAGGACAGGCAGAGGGATGAAAAGAACAGAGGGAAAATACACACAAACACAGACATCCTCTCCCCTCAACCACACAATTCTGCTAAATAAGAGTCGATAGTTTAAACATCTGCGAGGCTCCTTGTGTTTGTCTGCGACCTCCTGTGGGATCGTGAGGGGCTGGCTATGACCAGCCTTGGGATCGTGAGGGGCTGGCTAGGGCCAGCCTCGGTGTCGCCGTAGCTCCGGGGCCACGTTGGGGGAATCTGTGGGGAAGCTGCCTATGGCAGACAGTCAACCAAGCGTCATAGCATTCAGATACTGAACTGGAGTAGAACAGAAAGGGTGGGAGGCCGGTCGCGCTCAGAAAGCCACACGCATAATAAATGGTCACAGAAACATACAAGAAGACCGAATTCCCTCCACTTCATCACCTAACTGAGGTCCTCAACAGATGACCATTCTTGTAAATTTTGGATTAACATTACAACGCTGGAGAGGACAGGGAACGCAAGAAGGGGAGGGTAAGGAAAGTAACAGAACAGCAATAGACAAGATCGTTCATTCATGACCTACCCCTGCCCACGGAAGAGGTACGAGGGCGTAAACCACAGGAGCAGCCAAAGCGCTGCCTCACGCCCCGAGATGTCTGACCCTCTCGCCTCCCCACTTTTCCTAATACCGTCAATCACAAAAATATAAACCACGTTTTGAACCTTTGCATCTTTCCGTCCACATCATCATGTATTTTATTTCAGACTTCTGAAAATGTACTGTTAGAGATTAATCTGTCGTGAGAAAAAAAAATCAAACAAACAAGCAAACAAAAACAAAACAAAGAAAGAACTAATGTATATACAAATCTGAAATTTCTTAAAAACTCGACTGGATTGCTGGATTAGACCTTAACTCAGCAGCTGACATGGCCAGGCCTCGGACCCGGGGTGGCGTGGTGTGTCCGTGGGTCTGCCAGACCAGGCCTCATGGAACACCAAAGGGCATTGAGAGGAAGCACAGGGCCAGCCTACTCCCGGGACGTGTGTACACAAAAGTCAATTCCTTTCCAATTTCCGCTCCTTCTGTCCCTCACAAATGGATCGGCCCGGAATGAAAGTGGGGTTCCTTCCTCCGTGGGAAATCTGGTAGGTTCTGACTCACGTAGCTAGGTTTGAGTCACACATGGAAGACAGAGAAATGTCGGTTTCTGAGCTACCTGAAGTCGAAAAGAAATTTGGACCACAAACGTGCGCCTTCACTTCCAAGCGGTCCGGAAAGAAAAATATAACTTTCCATGCACGGCACACCTTGATCGGTGACATGCATGTGTTTTATGTCTTCTGTCTTTCTGTCAGTAACACGCATTCTCCGCAAGCCCAGACAGAAGGCAAGTGCTACAAATTTAACTGGAATTTTACCAGATCAAGCAACACTGTGACTGGAATAACCTTGATAAACAATAACCATACGCCTATATCCATCTGTTTAGAATTTCGTTAATCTTATGAACATTACTTGTACTGATGGTAATTAATCAGTAATAATTGTTTGGCAAAAGGAAATCACAAATCAAATTCATAAAATGAAAATCGGTAGACTCCAGTCGTAAGAACATCCACGGAAGATACATTTTTGCTTTTAGTGTTGGAGTTTATGTGTGTGTGTGTGTGTGCGTGTGTGTGTGTGTGTGTGTGTGTGTGTGTGTGTGTGTGTGTGTGTGTGTGTGTGTGTGTGTGTGTGTGTGTGTGTGTTACGGATGGTGTGGTGCTGTGTGTATTGCTGTCTGACTCTCACTTTCAAACGTTTGGATGCGTGCAACGATTATTCCCTACACACACCCACACCACACGAACATGGACAGCCAGGCAACACGCAATTAAAACATAAAAACATATCAATATAAATCGCCACAAAATCAATACACGCCACCATCAGCAAGCTCTAACCGTCGCTCTCAAACCGACACATTGAATATTTCTTTTCTGGCACAGTTCTCACTGGCACCTTCAGTAGTGTCCCAAGAGACACCCACACAGATCACGTCGGATTCTTCTTTTTTATTCCTTTGTTTAGAGCCATAATGCATGCGCATTTGTGTGTGTGTGTGTGTGTGTGTGTGTGTGTGTGCGTGCGTGCGTGCGTGCGTGCGTGCGTGCGTGCGTGCGTGTGCGCGTGTGTGTGTGTGCAATTTTTTTTTTTTTATCGTGCGCTTAGAGTTGAATTCATCAAGTTTTTGCGCCTTATAAATGCCATTATTATTATAATTATTATAACTACTACCGACCCGAGAAAAATTCCTCGATTAGCACCATGAGTGATTACATTGAAGAAAAGATTTCCTCATGTACTCCTTTTAAAAGTACCAAGAATACAATTATTACAGATAAAGGAACGATTACCATTTGTCCCTTTTTATCAAGAAAAGAATGTTTTCATCTTTCCACATTACCATCACTAGACGTGTCCACAACAGGGATCAGAATGCATTTTCCAATAATTTGTACACAATAATGTTCATTCCTCACTTTCAGAGCTCACCAACACTCACATCATTATAATACTTGAGGGAAAGACAAACAACCTTTCTTTTTCAAATTATACATTGATTTAATTTAATCACTTCCCCCCGCCCCCCCCCCCCCCCCCCCATCACACAGAAATATACATATTCTCTCTTCCATCCACTCGCTCCATCCTTCTCATCCACCTCTGGACTCACACAGTCACTGACCACAACTTCCTACAGTCACGGTCTGTCTCGTCACGTCTTGTCAATCACAAAGACCAATCAAGGGAATCAATTAAGTTATCTTAGGCCTTCACTAAGGACTGGGACCAACTCGTGGGAAAAAACACAACTCCGTTATTGTAACCACTAACTTCCATTCAGGCAAGTCGCACATACAAATTTTTATCTCCAAGACTAAGTTGCGGAGTCTCTCTGCGGCACTGTGTGGGATGTTTCCAGGCCGACAAATCTACAAAGACTGGAAAGGAAAATCCTCGCTCACCTGACTGACAACAAAACGCGCATGTGAGTTAGCTGTCAGGTAAACAGGGTCCACAGGTGAACAGGCAAACTCTATGCCATTTCAGTAATGTCCCCACAATTTGCGGACTGACAACCCTCTAATTGTCCGTCAAATATATAATATAATATATATATATATATATTTATATATAAATATATATATAATTTATATTATTTATATCCCTTGGAGACTGTATAAGCTTAGCTGAATGTATTTTTGAGAGCATTTATTTTATGTTTCCCATTCAACCCACTCAAGCACCTACTGTTAGTTAGGCAATATTATCTACCTCGCAGATATGTTTGCTATATCTCCCATATTTATTCATTCTATAGACATAAGAGCAAGCTTTGTTTATAGTCAATATTTTCTTGCAGTCATTGCAACACCAGATGCTCTGTAAGTTGGCTGGAATGGTGCTCTGGGGTACTTTTCCTGGGAATTTATTAGTTTTGTTGTAATTTAGTCCCGTGCCAGATTCATTCCAAGAACTGGCCCTCAGGCATTGTGTCTTAAAGAGGTTATCTTTTTATATTTTACTTTCACAAGAAAAATAGTAGCTTGTTTTGCTCTTGTGATTTTCTTTTGCTTCTTAGGTGGGCCACCTTTGGTTTTTTTTTTGTTGAAAACTCACGGACATACTACGGGTATTGCACACCAGGCCTTTTTCTGGGATAGCATTCTTCTTTAAAGACCGAAAAGGCAGAGGAGTTCAAATTACCACTTTTCGCGCGGTCACTGAGGAGAAACAATAATGATTTCGAAGTTATCGGTATCTGAACAGGAGTTGTATATCAGTGATGTTCCCTCTCTATGGAGATTGTTTTCCCACTTTGGAAGGACTATAAGCTTACTGAAGGGAGGGGGGTGAAGGAGAGGGGGAAGACTCATATTGTGAGCATTTATTTTATGTTTCCCCAATCACACACTCAAGGCACTTACTGTTAGTTAGGGCAGAATTATACTACCAATGCAGATATGAATGCTTATATCACTTGTTTCTTCATTCTTCAGACATAAGGGACAAGCCTTTGTTTTTAATCAATATATATTTATTGTCACACTGTCACTTTTTGCACTCGCGCATTCATGACAGCATTTACTCCATACGCACACGCAATCTTCCAATCACCAAAAGGCGCACTACGAATGTTTTTTCTTCTTCCCCCTCTCCTTCCTCTCTCCCTCGGAAAACACTTTTACTAAATCTAGACATCAAACACGTTTTATAAACAAATTTCCTATACATGTAGCACTCTTTCCACTGAGCAGGCCAACTAACTCACTCAAGACTTCATAAGTCACAGGCCTCCACCACTAACATTGGGGCCACAAAACTCTGACCAGGAAAATAAATGATTCTCTCACTACTTGTGCTATTGCCTGCATCCGAATTACGACCTCGCCTTCATCCTTCAGGGTTTCCCTGTCTCTCTCAGACATCATCTAGCCCCTCGATTTCTCCGATCTGAGATATGATCTTCCGGGACTCCTCTCCTAGATCTTCTTGTCCTGGAGAGATGAGTTCCAACTCTTCCCTCGTCTTCTCCTGTCCCTGGAGGATGACGGAGTTTCCCGACTCCTCTCCTGGGAGGCCTTAATTTCCTGGGGCTGCCTACGGAGTGTGTTCCCCACTCATGGCCATCTTCAACCACCTCACGGGGTGAAAGGTGAAGGGTGGAAGGGCGAAGGGTTAAAAAGGGTGAAGGCTGAAACACGAATAAGGTTCGTGTAAGTTAACCTTCTTAATTCAACATATGAATTCCTTTCTTCTCTCTTTTCCTTAAGTTTTCCATGTAGATTTTCCCAATACTATTAATCGCTCCCCTGGCTAATGTACTGGTCAGCTGACGAGGACCAACGTCTGACAGGTTCGAGTAGCTAGGACATCTGCTGGGTTAAAACTGCTTTCTTTCTCCCTCCTCCTTGTGAGTGCATACTCAGTGTTCAAAACACATGACGCAACCCTTACAAGCCCTTGTTTAAACTATCTCTCAGTGGTCACTTTCACCCATGACCAAGTTTGTTTCTTTACCGAGTCATACTCATCAATTATTTGGGGACGCCCGCTATCCACTAGTCAAGCCACATGAATATCCTTCTCCTTTTCAGTAGGGGCATGGGGAAATGATTCTATCACTAACATACATGTGATGGAAGCGTACATGCCTTGATGTGACGGCTTACGTCCACATGACTACCCCCATCCTGGGATGAAAAAATTTTCCTTCCTAAGAAATTTTTTTAAGGATAGACCAACTTCACTTAAACTCATCTTCAGCCATGAATCTCAAAATGTGTAACCATCACACATGTTCACAAAATTAATAATCAAAACGTATAGAATCAATCATCATGATCCACCATAAATAGCATTATTCATACTTTCAGTCTTTTTTAAAAAAAAAAAAAGTTCATAATTGTACCATACTTCACAAAATACCATTTCACAAATTAACATGATAATACAATTAGGGATTTAACAATTCAAACAGTACAAATTGTGTTCATACATTAAGATGTGAGCAATCATATTTTCTTGATCTTTGTCTAACATCATTGTTTCAAAACCCTCATGAAAATGAGATATTTCCAAGTGTAAATGTTCTCAATAGACATGTAAACAAAATAACATAGTTTAAACATAGGTTTTTCACCAAATGTATGTTATTGGTCCATGAAAAGTCTCTTGCATTTCCATTGTTGACAGTGACAAATGAATAACAATTGTTTTGTCTCATTGCACATTCAAGAACATGTGTATTATACATTTTCTTAAAGGGTATTTGATCAATCACACATACATATATATTCATCATTCACAAGCAGTTAGAAATAAATAGACTTGATGATTTTTCATTGTTTACGAAAGAATAAAGCAATGAAATAGATATGTAATACATCAAACTCCCAAGTAGTTTTTGCTTGTAAAACATATAGGTCACTGTCAACAAGCATAATTTATGCATATAAATACACTTGATTTTAAACAGTCATAGCATACAATGCACTGTCAAAATGTGATCACACCGTATTCATCAGAAAGACAAAAATACAGGAATAGTCTTTCCCTGAAGGACAGTTATATTTGTCCATGATAGTTAACACGTCGACAAATAAATCTGCCTCGGACATTTTGTGGTTCCAGGCACTGGTTAAATGGTAAAATTGAAATTCTTTTGTTACAAGTCTACTGTCCACCAAATATTTCCTTCTGAGAGCTGAACAGAAGTTCTTAATGTAAGGGATGGGCTCGGTACTTCGAAAACAGTTTGATCTTGTTTAGTTTTCCTGTAAACGATGCAAGAAAAAACGCACCGAACCGTCAGGTTTGTCCACAAATACAATGGTGGTGCTGACGGAGATGTGTAGGTTCTATTACCTTTAAATCCAGCATTTACATTGATTTCTCATCTCAACACCTCTTTTTTTTTTGCAAATGGGTGGGGGTATGGTCTGGTCCGCACTGGTATTCAGTTGTTACTGATATAGTGTATGTGTGTGGAGTTCAATACCAGTTACTGTTACCTGGGGTATCCGTCAATCACATTCCTGAAGTCTTTTCAAAATAAAAAAAAAAAAAAAAAAAATTAAAATAAAAAAAAAATAAATAAAATAAAAAATTTCATTTGAGAGCTGTTGTCTGTTTGACATTGAGACAATATCATTCGTACAGAACACTCACTCCTCTAGGTTTCTCCTCTTTGGAGATAGACAGAATAGAAGGGGTACAACATTCATCTGCATCTGGTAGAATGTTATATCAACTCCTACTATTTGTGCTGTTTTCATAACCTTTGATCTGTCCCTGTTACGTCACATTGGGTACAAATCTCATCACGGATAATGTCTGTCATCAGAGGTTTGACATCATGAGTTATGACACAGGACAGAATGCCACTCAACTCTGACTGGTATGAGGCAGATATTTAATGTTACGTTCAACATACTTCTTCCAACATTTCACATGAAATACCTTCTCAGTGTTTGTCATTTTGATCTTATTAATTACTCTGCAGAAATTTGTTCTACGACCACTTGAAAAAGGACCCTTCCAACATAACATCGAAGTTGTGATGTTCATCAGTGTGTAGTACAAAGGACTTTTTCCTAACTGAAGGAAAACGTCACCTTGGCGCTTGTTCAATCGAGCAAAGACCTTGTATACATACTGTTTTTTACTATCGATGACTGTTGAGCAAGCTAACTTGCATCACTTTCAAACGATTATGCAGTTCATTAACGTATTTGGTAAACAGTTGTTACTGTCAGGTATGGTCCGTCTTTTGTCCATTGTGTCATCAGTAGAGATTCCAAAGGATCCCCTGGTGAGTGTCCAGAAAAAAGAAGCTCAAATGGTGAGAATCACCAGCGTTTCGTTCCGGCATTTCCCTGTTGTGCTCAAAAAGCTCAAAAGCCGGTTTGAAACGAATCCCATGTCATCGGTTCCTGCCTTTGCAACCTTTCTCAACATGGACTTCTAACGTCCATTGAACGTTCAACCTGCCATAACGATTGGGGATGATATAGGCGTGGTTGAATGGAAGAGATTGACACAGTCTGTAAATTTCTCTCATGAGATCAGAATTGAATTGCCGTTCTCACCAATCGAGGAATTTCGTCTGTGAAGACCCACCTCTAGTTGATAAAATCGCAAGTAAAGCTCGCAGACGACAATGTATCAGATTTTCTTAAAGTGGAATCGCCTCTGTATACTATTGTCGCTGTTGTATCCTCAGCCAAAGTTAGATATAGCGATGTCCGGGAAAGAAGAGACAGTGGTTAAAGGCCATATCAAGATCTAATAGCTACCTTCCGAAATGAAAACGGAAATAGAGAGGCTTTTTGTTGCCAAAGGTGCACATGGGACGCGACCTTCTGAGATGTCTTTTGGCAGATGTCACTTTGAGCGCAAGTATTTTGTAATTCTTTGTTGCACCTGGCCTATAAAGAATCTAAGAACTCTCTTTAATGTTCTTTTGATTCCACAGTGACCAGCGACAGAATGCATCATGTTGCCGTGTGTAAGTACCGTCGCCTCTAAAGGTTGGTTTTGGAACGACAACTTTGCGTTGTTGTCCCGTCCAGTGATCTAACATGTACGAGATTGTGTCAGATCACCGTATGGTACGTCGTTTGTCCGTTGGGTATGTCAGTGACAGTCTGTTTAGCAGCATGAATTGTATTGGTCGTCAGCGCGTCTCGTGTTGCCCTGCCTTTTGCTTTTAGATCATCGGTGTAATCTGGAGTTCATCCTGTTTTGAGACTTTTTAGCGGCTTTGTAGTCTTTTTCCTGCCTCTACGATGTCTGATCTGGTACTAACAAGACAAGGAACTAACGATCCTCCAGGCACCTCCATGTACTGTGCGACACCTGGCAAATTTGCCCAAGTTCTCAAGTCGCAGGACTGGCGTTATCATTGACACAGGCGGTAAGAAAACCGAAAGGTAGTACGGTGTATCGCGACTGAAATATTTTCGCCAGCGGAAACGTTTCAATCTTGCCTCCTAAACGACCGGACACTTTTGGACAAGTGTTGAGATATCTGGTTTTAAGCACGAAAGATTTTCCGATTACACCAGCCAGTGGTGCACCCAGGGTCTCGCGCAAAACGGAAGCCTGCAATCCATTGATGGCTCCGTTTTCTAACACCAGTTCGCCATCAACAGTTGATGTGGTGCCAAGAAAAACAAGGCCTTCTTCACAATCGTGGAGACTAATGCAGGTGTTTGAATCATTTGGTTTGTAAAGGGCAATTTTTCCTCAAATGGAACTTGCCATCACAAAAGAAAACAGTCCCCACAAGTGTACTGATTAGGCTGCTGAATGATTTTAGTGATCTTCTGGTTCTGTCCACGAACTTGCTCCAAAAGGTCTACGTGGTGGTCGTTGTCCCCGACACTCGGAAAGTTTGCTGAAAGAAGCAACGGGTTTTTTTTTTTTGGTTTTTTCGGCGGTAAGTACTGGTACGGATGAAAGTTCACTCGAACCGCGGAACGATCCCTGTCTCGTTCCTAGGATAAGCATATCCTTCGAGGATCTCAGTAATGGACCCACGATTTCTTTCCTGTAACTTCCCTGTCCTGATGTGATAGTACAGGACGCATGAGACTCAAAGATGAAAATTCTCCTTTCCTAGCACGCCCTTATCTGGGTGAGCGATACAATACTGATCAGCCATTTCTGAACCCCTTTCCTCACGCTTTCAAATTGCCTTTCTTTAAGGGAAAGTGGCCTGATCCTTTGATCACGTCTGGAAAAAGTTGTTCTCTAAGAAGGAGATCTCGCAGTGATTGAAAAGTTTTGTTCGTTTTTGATTAATCGATCCTTCGATCTAAACAATGACTCATCGAATTAGAAACGACGGATAACGATTCTCCTTTTTCAGGGCCGCACAGAACGGAAACGTTCCGTGGAAAAAACGATCCAGCAGATAACATTGAATTTCTTGAGGAGTTCTTCTTTCAAACTGATCCCAAGTTGAATTTTGTTTCGCCGAGGAGTGTGTGGTACAGTTGTCAAAAGCGCTACCTTAAATCAACGGACGCAATATACAATGTCCACTTTTCCTTTGGCAACCAAGACGTGGGGCAAGACTTTCAAAGCGAAAAAAGAATTCTATCGATGTCATCGTTTTTTCCTCGAAGGCGGTAACTTTGGAATATATGCCGCTTTTGGTTGAGGGCCGCGCTTCGCGCGGAACACGTCTGTGGAGTGGTTGGAGGTTCTCTCGTTGCCTGTAATCTTTTAACTTTCAGCATCAGTCTCTAGTTCTAACTGTCTCAACTTAAATTGACGTTCTTCTGGCTTCAGCTCTTCCCTCTGTTGTCTTTTTTCTTCAGCTTCCTCTGTAGTCTTTTTCTTCAATTCCTCTGTAGTCTATTTTCTTCAGCTTCCCGCTGTAGTCTTTTTTCTTCAATTCAGATTCCCTCTGTAGTCATTTTTTCTTCAGATTTAGCTTCCCTCTGTAGTCTTTTTTTCTTCAGCCTTCCATCTGTAGTTACTTTCTATCAACTTCCTCTGTGTCTTTTTTCTTCTATCTCTAGTGTCTCTGAGATGTTTCTTTCATTTTATAGTTTCCTTTTATTTTCGTTCTCTCTCTTAGCCTTTGTCTGCCCTTTCTTGTGTCATTGTTGCAATAGTGGTAAGTTTTTGTCCCTCCTTCAAAACCCAAGCGTTCGCTTGTTGAACATATTTATCAAATCATCCGATTATGAACCGTCTAACAGATATAAACACCAAAACCAATTTTCTAAGTATGAATAAAATAAGGCGATTATATGATGGCGTTTTTATGTTTCACAAAACGTAAGTTTATAGTCTATACTCGAAATAAAAGAATTCAATTCCGGTGTAATACACAGAAAACAGCTATACTTAAAACAAGGTTGATATGAAAGACAAAAGGAATGTATTTTCCCAGAAGTATTTTGTTCTCAAAAACAGGTATCAATTTGTAATGTAAAAAAAAATTTACGTTCAATGCTATCTGTTTTCCCTAAGAAAGGAAAAAACATTAGAGGTTTTTCTGAAAATAAATTCTTTAGAAAGTTTAAGTTCTCAAATAGTTCTTGTTGTCAAGTTTTCTTACTTAATTTTTATAATGACTTTACAAAACAAATGTATTCGCCTTATACGATAAATGAATATGAAATTTACAAAAACAAATGGAATCACAAACAATTAGAAAGAGGGGAAGAAACACAAACTAGCGGAAATCCTACCTAAAAGAATGAAATGATGAAAGAAAAACTAGATAGGTAGCTCTATTGTGAAGATGTGTAGAGTTTTTGAAAAGAAGGGGGTGAAGAAAAGGAAATGAAGGGATACACTGGTTGGAACAGTGAGTAAGAGAAATCTAAGAACATGCAAAAGAAGCCCTCTGACAGCCCCTAGTTGTGTCACGTTCCCCCGTTTGAAAACTGAGACGGGAAAAAAAAATCAATCGCACAATTATAAACAACACTTACAGCAATATGCATAAGATTAATATAAGAAATATGCAAGTTAATATATAATGCACATTCACCCAAAAATCAAAGAAGAAGTCTTCGGCACACACACTCAGAAAAAAAGAAACTAATCAAAAGATAAAGATGTTTTTATTTAGGCTTGAGCGGTAATCAACTCCACCACATACCACTATTTGCGTGTCGGATGGTGAAGCTAGATTCCCACACTCTGAGGGGCAAGGGGAGAAAAATGAAAATGAAACGTTAGGAAAGGGGAAAAGAAATAGATATTTACGATGAAGGGAAAGAACTTATCGACTCCCCAACGCCATGCCCCCATGCTAAATACGCAGAAGGGTTGGGGTATCAGTCTCTGGGGATGGAAGGGGAACAAAAAAAATCTTATACTCTAGGGGAAGGACAGCGATTCCTCAACGCCTGCCCCCTGCTGCCAGGTACGAGCGAGAGGTGTTTGAGGCTATCGGTCCTGAGGGGGGGAAGGGTACAAAAAGAAATCCTGCAAAAAAATAGAAATTAAAACCCTTACGGAGGAGAGGCAACAAATAAAGAAATGGTCAACACCCGAAACACATATAAAAATAGAAAAAAAACCGCAACAAATGCAAATATTATTACAAAATAAATTTATTAACTAATTTCTTTCTTTTTTCTTCCCTCAAACCCTGAGGGTACAATCAAAATCTTTTTTTCTCAGGCCCAAGGGCACAAATACAAATCCTTCCCTCTGAAGGTACAAATAGAAATCTTTCTTCTTTTTTTTTCTAGGGGGAAACAAAACAACGGGCAGCTACGTCGGTGGGGAAATGGAGTCGTGGAGGCACCACTGTTCACACTGTCATTTTGCACTCGACGCATTCTGACAGCATTTATCCATACGCACACGGCAATCTTCCAATCAACCAAATGGCGCACTACCGAATGTTTTTTCTTCTACCCCTCTCCTTCGGGAAAAAACTTTACTAAAATACATTCATAACCACGTTCTAAACAAATTTTATACATGCCTAGCACTCTTTCCACTGAGAGGCAGAACTAACTCACTCAAGACTTCATAAAGTCACGGCCTCCACAACAACATTGGCTCACAAAGAAGACTCCAGGACAGGATAAGAAATTGTTCTATCACTCTTGATGCTATGCCTGCATCCCGATTTACGACTCGCCCTCATCCTTTCAGGTATCCATGTCTGATCTCAGACTTCATCTCGCCCCCCTCGATTTCTCCCTGTTACTGGAGATATGACTTCCGGCTCCTCTCCCTCGTCTCTTCTTGTCACTGGAGAGAGAGTTTCACAACTCCTCCTCGTTCTTCTCCTGTCCTGGAGAGATGACGAGTTCCGACTCCTTCCCTGGAGTCCTTAATTCCTGGGGCTGCTACCGGTGTGTCCCCACAACAGTGGCCATCTTCACCACTCACGGGGTGGGGGGGAAAAAAAGGTTTTTTTTTTTGAAGGAAAAAAAAAAGATGTGAAGGGCCAGATGGTTAAAGGGTTGAAGGCTGAAACACGAATAAGGTTCGTGTAAGTAACCTTCTTAATCAACATATGTATTCTTTCTTCTCTTTTCCTTAAGTTTTCCCTGTAGCCCTTCCCCACTATCCTATCGCTCACTGGGAATGACTGCGTCAGCAGAGAGGACCAACCGTCTGACAGGGTTTCGAAGTCTCTAGGCCTTCTGCTGGGTTTTTTTAAAAAATGATTCTTTCCTCCCTCACTCCTAGTGAGTGCATACTCTGTGTTCATAACACATGGACGCAGCACCTTCACCAGCCCTTGTTTAAACTATCTCTCAGTGGTCACTTTTTCACCCAATGACCACGTTTGTTTCTTTACCGAGTCGCTACTCACAATTATTTGGGGACGCACGCTACACTAGTCAAAAGCACATGAATATCCTTTCCTTTTCAGTAGTGGCATGGGGAAATGTATTCATATCACTAACTACATGTGATGGAGCGTCACATGCCTGATGTTGAGGCTACGTCACATGACCATTATATATATATATAGATTAGTGTGGTTAAAATACCCAAATGATTTTGATGTGCATTCGACCCTTGGGGTGCAAAATGTATTAAAATAGGTTTTTTAATATAGAAATCTACAAAATTTGCTTTCGAGCGCGTTGCGCTGTTCATCAGGGATGACAGCTCGCAACGCGCTCGAGACCAAATTTGTAGTTCTATTTAAAAAACCTATTTTAACAAATATTTATTGAGTTATATATACATTATAAAAACAAAGCTTGTCTTAGATAGAAGAAAATACGATATAAAAGGACGATGGCATTGTCTTTTAATCGAGGTGTCAGTACTGACAGGTTACACTGTGGAGCATTACTCTCGCTCTCTGTCTCTGTGTGTGTGATGGCTTTTGTTTAATTTTCTAAAATGCATGGTCTCCCTCAGTGCCAAGCCATTGCGTTATAATAGTTACTTCTTTAAAATAAACACCAACATAAGCAGGGGACCTGTATGCTACGGGCTATTCCCATAGGGTTCCATCTTTTACATGGCTTTATTATCAAAGTATAACTGTGTAACGCACTGTTCTGTTCTCAGGCGTCTGGTGGTTTTCCAGTTGCTGATTTTCGTGGAACGGAGAAAAGCGGTCCTTCGGGTGGCACTCTGAAACGGCGCACATCCTAAGTGCGCATGCGTGCAGGTCAGACTCCAGAAGTGGAATGCTAAACGACAATAACCGGCACAGAGGTAGTTTGAAGGTAGACGTAACGAGGGCTTTTTGATGCAGGAAGACAAACTATCATGTCTTACCGACGACACTCATAGACGTGCAACGAGGGCTTCCTGATGCAGGAAGACAAACTATCATGTCTTACCGACACTGACAGACGTGCAACGAGGGCTTCCTGACGTACCGACACTGACAGACGTGCAACGAGGGCTTCCTGACGCAGGAAGACAAACTATCATGTCTCACCGACACTCATAGACGTGCAACGAGGGCTTCCTGACGCAGGAAGACAAACTATCATGTCTCACCGACACTCATAGACGTGCAACGAGGGCTTCCTGACGCAGGAAGACAAACTATGTGCAACGAGGGCTTCCTGACGCGGGAAGACAAATTAGCATGTCTCACCGACACTCATAGACGTGCAACGAGGGCTTCCTGGCGCAGGAAGACAAACTATCATGTTCTCACCGACACTGAGGATTTATGCCCGCAATGGAAACGGAAAAGAATATTCAGTGCCCAGTGATCAAGCTACCGTGAGAAAGGTTTACCCAGATAGGAAACACGTTGAATCGCACGGTGTGCGAAATTTTAAAGCGCTTCACCTGGTCAAAAGCCCGAAATTAGGCACAGTACAAAAGATCTTGATCATTGTTGTCATGGGTTTTCATCATCTTGTAAGTTGTTTTTCAAGTTGCAGAGTGTAGTCGAGATGGGCTTCTGAATTCCGTTTAAACTACCCATTGAAGTCGAAATCGTAAGCCGCAAAAGTGGAGGAGGAGAGAGTGATGGATGCAATTTTTTTTTTTCATTTTTGGTAGGGGGGGGGGGGAGATTAGGATCAGAGGGTGGGGTGGATAATTTTATAATACTCCAGCAGCTCTGATTCTCTCTCTCGGTCACAACACACACACACACACAGACACACACACACACACACACACACACACACACACACACACACACACACACACACACAGGATAAGCAGGGGACCTGTATGCTACGGGCTATTCCCATACGGTTCCATCTTTTACATGGCTTTATTATCTTAATAGCGATCGGAATTACAGAGACTAAAATTCACGAGATTATTATTTCTTTTTTTTCTAATGAATATCAGTATCAATGAATACCAATGAATTCAATGAATATCAATATCAGTTAACAAAAAAGGTCACCAAACATTTTTTAAAATCTTGTCCAAGACACTGTATAGAGATTATCCTTCTGGACTAGTATATCTATCGGCCGATTGCTGTTGCGCTCACATTCAGCTCAGTATCCTCCCCTCTCCCCTCCCCCATCCCCTTTTAATCATCTCGTAACCTAGCGGGAATAGCAGCTTTTCATGGTTTGGACGAGAGTTATGATGACTACACTGAAACATGCAGCTGGTGACTCAGCATTTGTCCGTCCATAGCGCGGGTTGTGAATAGGTAGAAAACAATGAACTCAGTTCTATAGTTACATGACATGCCTACCGTTTCTCAACAATTACTGCCCGTCTCTTAAGTAGTCCTTTAACACACACACACACGCGCGCGCGCGCGCACACACACACACACACACACACACACACACACACACACACACACACACACACACACAACACACGCACGCACGCACGCACGCACGCACGCACGCACGCACACACACACACACACAACACACACACACACACACACACACACACACACACATATTTGTGCATACACAACACACAGAACATAATTATTCGATGCTATGAGTCAAATGAAATATTCAAATCCAATAGGTGAAATCAAAGGCCCTGGGGGATAAACTGCTTGGTGGCCGAAGTTTGTTTGGAGTCCGACAGATTGCTGAGGCTGGCCGTTGGTAGGCTGTCAGCTCTGTCGTCACGCCGTCCTAAACAGGACTGTCCGAAACCTTCGGTTGAGTCCCTTGTTCTGCCCCAGTGGTCGCTTCACGATAAAAATTCCCATTTGTCAAATGCGGTGGTACATCCATCACAACCTCTTGAAATGTTTTTGTAAAAATTATTGATAAAGCTCCGGCGAAAAACGTAGACGAACGAATCACAAGACAAAACACGACGCGTTTCGACCTCTTAGGTCTTCTTCAGGCAAGATACACAACACTCAGGACAACGAAAGTGAACGAAGAATCACTTATCTTTATATCGGCGCAGGACGGGCGTGTTCCGCCTTGTGATTCGCTGTCTACGTTTTTCGGCGGAGCCTGATCAATAAATTTACAAATTTGCTTAGATTTCCGCCTGCAGTCGTCTCATTTTGCAGATAGATCTCTTGAAATGTGTAATAAACCTGCAATTGTCAGCACATGTAAACGTGCGATCAACTTGTAAACAAGTAATCACGTTAAACACAAAGTCATAACATTGCTGATCTTGGCATGGTTTTACATTTCCGCCAGCAATTGAGTAAGAAGTGCATTTTGCTTCAGAAAACCGAGTGTGGAGGCAGTGATGACTGACTGATTGTTTCGGTATTGTCACGAAAGGCCAGCAGGTCGTGATGATGTGTTCGCAGTCCCAAAAAGCCGAGTTTATCACGCACTGCAGACATGGCGACACCGATGTACAACACATCACAGTCAAGCTCTCCATCGAAAGAGGCGACGACACCCATTAAGAACTCCTAGAGACAGTCATTTTCACAGAGCAGTTATCCATTTTTTTACAAGGTGTAACTTAAACGCTGATGGTCCATAAAACTATTATTTCAATTGTCTTGTTCGCGCAGAGAGAGAGAGAGAGAGAGAGAGAGAGAGAGAGAAGAGAGAGAGAGAAGAGAGAGAGAGAGAGAGAGAAGAGAGAGAGAGAGAAATTTAAAAATTAAAAATCGTTGCAGGTGGAATATATGGAACCAATTTTTTTAATAGATCCGCAGTAAAATGTTTGTGTCTGTTGTCGAAGACATCCCAACCCCAGTCAGATAGTATTTCGCAGTGAGTTTTGTTAGCACACGGATAATCAATGGAATTTCGGAACAAACCCTAAAACAATTTCTTTTTAAAGTATTCATAATAACAAAACATCACTCCGTCCTCTCATTCTCCGCGCCTAACTTAGCCTACACACACACACACACACACACACAACACCACACACACACACACACACCACACACACACACACCTACCCCTCCTTATTTCTCCTTCAAGTTTTAAAGATAGAGAGAGAGAGAGAGAGAGAGAGAGAGAGAGAGAGAGAAGAAACCCCCTTGGTTGGATTGGAGAAAACTTCTAGCGTTAGTCGAAGGCAAAATGCATGTTTTAAAACAATGGGTTGAGGGAGGTGGGGGGTGCATGTGTGTGTGTGTGTGTGTGTGGTGTGTGTGTGTGTGTGTGGGTGTGTAGAGAGAGAGAGAGAGAGAGTGTTTCTGCCGTACTACTTAAAGCTCCATCTGGAGCCCGCTTACTAAAGAGGATTAGTCAAGGACGTCCCGTGGGACGTGTAAGCCCTTTGCCTCAACAAGATGGCGGACAAGCCAAGTGTAACCGGATACCACACGGCCTGTCAGGAAGGCGCTAAGAACCCTCGCCTGTCAGCTACCCGTAAATCATCCACACACAACCACCCAGACTTCTCACAGTCCAACTGTGAGAACAACACACACACACACACACACACACATTGAAGAAGAAAAGAGGGTAAGAGTGAGGCTTCAACGGTAAAAGAGATGAAAAAAAAGATAGGAGAAATAACAAAGATGGGGAGAAGTGGGGTGGAGGTGGCTTTAGAAAAAGAGAAAGGATGTGGAGAAAAGTGGGCGTGAAAATGCGGAGATGGAGTATACAATGAAAAAAAAGTAAAATCAGAGATGAAGCAAATGGTGGCTTATCCGAAAAAAAACAAAAGGCTGAAAAAAGACCACTTCAGAAGCAGCAGTCGGAGGCCTTTGTTGCTGCAGCAGTCCTGGCAGATCAGACAGATGAATGTAAGGCAACCATTCCAGAGTTAGAGCGTGCTGAACAGAACGTAGCATGTAGCAGCAGAAGCAATCAGTCATGACAGAAGTTGGTCACTGGTAGCTTCTGAAATAAGTGATAGTAGCACAATTAAAGAAAAACCCAAAACAACAAAGAGTTCGAGAAAAATGTCCATTTTGAGAGGGTTAGAAGCAACAATGATAAAAACAATAAAAGTAGCGGCAATATTGCTGGTGGTATCAGTTGCAGTAGTAGCAGCAGCAGGAGCAGCAGCAGCAGTAGCAGTATACTTGGCAATATTGCTGGTGGCATCAGTTGCAGTTGTAGCAGCAGCAGGAGCAGCAGCAGCAGTAGCAGCAGTAGCAGTAGTAGTATACTTCTTTCTTTGAGTGTCCACCTTCATCGAGTTGAAGATTCTGTCATTTTTGTGTGTATGACCCTTTTTTTTTATCCCGCCATTAAGGCAGCCATACTCCAACTTCGGGGAAGGTGCATGCTATGTGTAATGTGTCATCCATACCAACGGCCAAACTGGCCTTCTCTTCCGAAAGTTGGTGATGGGATTTTACGTGTGTGCAAGATGTTGTGCGTGCGTTCACACACGGAACCTCGGTTTATTGTCTCATTCGAAGGACTGTATGGGGAATGGAGTCAGAACCAATGTTAACTCCGAGGGAAAAATCCCCCTGTACCGAAATTCGAACCCGTAACCTCAGGATCACGAGTCCGGCGCTCTACCAACTGAGCTATTCCGGCCCCCAAGTAGTATAAGTAGTAGAAGTAGTAGTAGCAGTAGTAGTACTTGTAGTAATGAAAGCAGCAGTTGCAATTAGACGAAATGACAGTCGAATTGCAGTAATTTATCATAACCTTATTGTGAGAGTGGTTGCATGTACTGTTTTAACAAAAGCAACAATAATGAAATCATCAGAAGTTTTAAAGGCATAGACATTTAACTTAGACGAAAATAGACTGGGGAAAAAAGACCAAAAAAAAAAACAAAATAAGAAAAGGAAACAAACTGTGAAAACTTTAGAAAGAAAAAAAGGGCAACATTGAGGGACTTTTGGTTAAACCATAAATGCTTCCATCAGTTCAGTCTCACTCCTGCCTTCCGTCGTCACCTACACCCCTCTTTTCTTATTCTTCTCTCTCTCTCTCTCTCTCTCTCTCTCCTCTCTCTCTCTCTCTCTCTCTCTCTCTCTCTCTCTCTCTCTCTCTCTCCTCCAGCACAAACGCGCGCGTGCACACACACACACACACACACACACACACACACACACACACACACACACACACACACACACACATACACTACCCCCCCCCCCCCCATGCACAACACTCACTCACACACACACACACACACACACACACACACACACACACACACACACACACTCACACTCACTCACACACACACATACACACACACACACACACACACACACTCACTCACACTCACTCACACACACACATACACACACACACACACACACTCACACTCACTCACACACACACATACACAATTATCAGTCTTCACTTTAGTTCTTCACTCCGATTTTAAGTGGATTTTAACACGTGATAGGAGACAGTAATAAACTGCTAAACAACAGAATGCAAACAATTCTTCCATTTTTCTTTTACATTAAGTTGAAGAAACTTGGAATACACTAAGCCCAAGTACACATGTTGATTAGACTTAGAATCACCTACTACAAAGCATTAAGACAATCAGTGGTACTCATAAATCAAACTGAACAGTTTTCGCCTAGTATAGGCATACTGTTTTTCTGTCGGAAGGTAACAGTCAGTGATCATCTTAACAGATATTATCGAATACTGGCAATAAGTCATATTATTAACATAGAATGTTAACCAAGCATCTTAACAGTGTTTATCAAGTTGTGGCAAACAAACTATTACAATGGAATAGTCATTCATTATCTTCATAGGTGTCACCAAGTACTGGCATAAAGTTATATTGTTAAAACATATGGCATACACACAAGCAATGCATAGTCTCAAAATTTAGAAACTTAGTTTCAACTTACAGTTCTAGGGTTGAGCAGTGAAACCTTCACAGGATCTCAAGAGTTGGAGAGATAAACGTTCCCCTATCGGGCATACACCCGTGTTGTGACTTGATTCACTGCTGGTGATCAGTCTCACTTCCTTGGGTAGATAAACGTTCCCCTATCTGGCATACACCCGTGTTATGACTTGGTTCACTGTTGGTGATCAGTTTCACTTCCTTGTGTAAATCAGTCCAGTGAGGAGCCTTGGGTTCCCCTTTTTGTGTGCTAAGCTACACATCCGGTCTCTGATGCTTGTCTGACTGACAGGCTGTCAGAGAAACATGACAGCCGGTAATATCACTATAGAAAAGAGAAGGGGGGGGTGCTAGTAAGCAGAGGGGGAGGGGGGGGGAGAGTTGAGGGTGGAGACTGAAAATTGACGTAGATTGGTAATCTGACTGCAAATTGTAAGATAAAGAGAGAGTGAGGTGGCGAGGAGTTGTTGGGGATGGTGTGGATGGCAATGGTCACGTCACATTGATGCTCATGAGAGCTGGACAGGACAGGGCGAAGGTAATTCGGTTTCCATTGATTCTTTACATAAAGTACAAAGCAAATTACAACTATTACATGTTCGATATCTAAAATAATGGGTGGCCAATGCAGATATTCCTAATCTCCATTTTGCTGTTGCATGTTTTATGTGCTTAACTATGTCTAAGGTTAAGAACGTTTTCAGGTCATGAACATCGCAACAGTTGCTGTAGAAATCAAATTCTCACTGTTACAAATATGATTTGACCATTTCTACAACCTGCAATCAAACAACCGCTGACGGAAAAGGCATAAAACTCTTTAATATTACCAACACTTTGATTCAGCGAAACAAATTTAAATCAATATTCAAATAGACAAAGGCACACTTTGGGCACCCAGTAACTTTTACCTTTATTACCAAAGTCATATATCATATTGTACGGTTTACGAGGAATTCTAAAGTCTTCCATTCATATGAGTTTGAGCCAGTAGCGGATACATATGATGGCAGAAATAATGTAAATGGGAAATCGATCAGTTTCGGCATAAATAAGATCACTTGGAGTTTTCCTATCTACACCAAGAAACCTCTTTAGAGCAAAGATATGAACAGATTCACTATAGACAGCCACTTTTTACCAGTCTTCATAGCTCAGAGCCATACTGTACAATCGACTGAACCTGTGTATCAAACAGCTTTATAGATAACATGAATGAAGAATTATTCAGAATATGTAACTTTTTTATGATGCAAAGGAAAACATTTTTCATCTAACTTGAAAGGTCTTTGCACGCACCAACAAAACTCAAGCATGTTGAGAACAATATACCTAAATATTTATAGGCATTGACAACTGGCACAGGAACACCATCATATACCTACCTTTCCCTTACACTTAAATAACCACCTTTACGAAATACTATGATATTGCTTTTTTCCATGTTGACTTTCAACTACAATGGCTCAGCGCAAGCTATTTAATTGTGTTTGCAACTCTATAACAGTTTCGGACATCAAAACAACATCGTTGGCCAACAGAAGGATAAACAATTCAAAAGCGTTGAGCGACAATAAAGCACAATGTTTACCATTGTTGATTACATCAAGAGCTAACTCATTAACAAACAAAGAAAATAAGATAGGGCTGCATGCATCTCACTGCTTGACTCCTCTGGAACAATAAATATAATCAGTAAGTTTCACTCCACAACGAACTCTGGTTCATACTCTATCATACATACTTCTGATACATTCATAGAGTTTACCTTTAATACCGTTGTTTTTTTAAAAATCAAAACGGGCCAGAGGAGATTTCTATTAATAGAATCAAACACTTTTTCGAAATCTATAAAAGCTACGTATAACTTCCTATAACCCTGTAAAGGGCATGATTCTGCCCAACTTTTGAGAACAGAGAGTTTGCAGTGGTTGATCCCGCAAACGTCGGATGGGATCACAGTGAAGGGTAACCTAGCTCGAAGTTCGGAATGCCAGTTAAGAGGTAAAGAGGCTGGTCACTCAGCAGACAATTTGCCTACGGCTGGTCTGGGCGGACTGGTTTTGAAGAGACAGCCATTGGACTTCAGCCACATCGTAATCGGTGTTGGTTTTGCTAAGGAGGTCTTCAGCCTCTCTTTGACCATGGCTGGTCTGGATGGCTTGGCCTGGAAGACTAATTATAGGCCGAGGAGATAGCCCGGAGAGACCGTGGAGCCATGGTTGGTGCTGTTTTTGCTGAGGTGGACTTGAGATTGTAGAGAGGTAAATATCCTCAGGTGGGAGTGTCAAGGAGCGTGAAACCTCTCACAAAAGGCATTAGACGCTTGGAGGCAAAGGGACGTTGTACGTAGTATACAAATAGGTAATAGACCAATTAACCAGGGTACCTTACCCATCGCACACGGCCGAACGGTGTGAAAGGAGGCCGAAGTGGTCAGATGACAGATGACACCTAGGAGAGAGTTCGACCTGCCCAGTGGCGAAAGGGGAAGGGATGTAACCACTACGACCTCGGCGCTCCAAGTGAGCGCTAAATGCTCAGTCAGCTGAGGTTCTTTTGTAAACAGTCAGTGAAGAGCAGGAGTCTTGGATTCGTTCGGATGGTATTGCCATGGGTCACTGTGTTGGTTCTATTGTCAGGCTGGTTGAATGCGTGTGGAGGTTGTAGTAGCCCTCCTTAAGATAATTACTGTGTTAAGTGACCACTGAAGTCGGCGGGAATTTTCGATGTCCATCTGGTGCTAAGTGTGTGTTTGCTAATCAATTAGGTAGGGGTGTGTGTAAATGCTGATGTGTGGGAGAATGTAGCGAATGGAGAATTCAGGGTACTTGTGAACTAGGGGTTTGAGAAGCAGCGTGGACAAAGGCATGGCCCGAAGGGGAATCCTTTGTTTCCTCCCTATATAAACTGAGGGAGAACAACGTGAGAGGAGTACAACACCAGGAGAGGGAGAGAGAAGGCAGAGGAGAGAGAGGGAGAGAGGAGAGGAGTGAGCAGGACAGAGAAAGGGTCGAGAGAAACGTGGTCTGGGATAGAAGAGACAGCTAAGTCTTAGGGTTGAAGACAAGCTGGAAGAGAAGAAAACTAAGTTTGAAGCCCAGAGGTGGGTGAAGACAGACAAACCGAAATTGAACCCAGAGGTGGGTGAAAGAGACGAAGAAGAAGAGTTCTACGTCGAGATCCCAGAGACGACCACGAAGACCCAGTCCTGAAACCTTGAGCCAGTCAACCAAGGGCGTTACCATCAAGCAGTGCTGAAGAAGACTTGAAGAAACTTGTTCAAGAACTGTGGTGTGGTGTGAAAGCGTGGTTGTGTGTGTGAAAACCTGGCCAGGTAAGAAGTCATTTCATCATAACCCGGGATTAGGAAGTATTGATCTTTTATGTGTTGATTGTGCATCTGTGTAATTGGATTTTTCATGTTTGATTACAAGTAGCGTAGAAATTGTATTTCTTGTGCTCAGTCGTGTTAGGCGAGAAACGAATGCGTGACATCCCATTCCCAGAGAGAGGTGAATGTTTGGTGGGCGCATGAGTGTGCATATGTGTGTATGAGTGCAAAGATAACCTTGGTGTGTTAAGCCTGACTAATAATACATCAACTTGGTGCACTTAAGCAATACCATCACGATTTCCCCCGTCCTGGACAAAGTGGCGAGCCTGCCAGGATTGCATGGCCCAAATTAGGTTCAGGAGGGAAACAAAGTGAGTACTAGAGTAGTACTGGGGTGAAGCGTCCACTAAAGGCAATTATAATTAGCTCTTCTAATTATTTCCTTTAGTTTTTTTAGTGCTGAGTATTGACTTGTGTGTAGGGTGGTTGTATTAATCAAAGGTCGTTCAGAGAAACGAAGAACGAGGTTCTAGTCTTAACTCTAACAGAAGCTGTGGTTTCAGATTAAGGCTCCTTTGTGTTAGGAACACTACCACTGGTTAGTGTACTCGTAATGTTTAGTAAACTGTTTACTGACTTTTTCCGGGTTTATAAGCGTAACTGTTTTAGTGGTGCTAAAAACATATCAGAAAAGAAAATGGCTGAAGAAAGTTTTACCCCCATAGAGAAACTAGTAAGTTTGGGGAAAGAAATGGGACATACAGGAGATGAACTGCGTAGATTCATTGAATCTCAGCAGAAGACTGAGAGAGATGAAAGGGCTGAAAGAAGGAAGTTTGAAAAGGAGCCACGGCTGTTCAGAGCAGGGTCTTTAGTTTTCAGTGGAGCAAGAGAGCTTACACCTATCCCGCTGCTGCACAGGCCAAGGTCAGGGAAGGCAGTGTTTTGTGCAGGCCGCTCCCTGCCCGCTAGCTAACTGCGCTGTACACAGCGCTGCCTGTCTGCAATGCGCACAGTCAGTCTAGCAGCCATGTTTTCGGCCTTGCTGAGCGGCCGTTAAAAACGGGGTTGCCAGTTTGACAATTCGTTGTTGTCATGAAGAATATAATACTTATACGCTCCTGAGACGACTGTATTGGCGAATTGCAGACAATTATTTTAATACCAAACTCGACCAGTTTTTTTCCTGCAGAGAACGAAGAAACAGCATGCATGTGTACTATGGTAGGCAAGTTTTTTTTAAAATGGGCTTGGGGGGAAGACAAATTATGGCCGAGGAGATAGCCCGGAGAACCGTGGAGCCAGGGGGTTTGGTGCTTTTTTTTGCTGAGGGGGACTTGAGATTGTAAGGGGGAAAATACCTCAGGGGGGAGTGCAAGGACGTGAAACCTCTCAAAAAGGCATTAAAAACCTTGGAGGCAAAGGACGTTTGACGTATATACAAATAGTATAGAAAAATTAACCAGGGTACTTACCCATCGCACACGGCCGAACGTGTGAAAGGGGGGCCAAGGGGTCAAGACAGATGACCCTAGAGAGAGTTCGACCTGCCCAGTGGAAAAAGGGGGGAAGGGTTTAAAACCACTACGACCTCGCGCTCCAAGTGAGCGCAAAATGCTCGTCAGCTGAGGTTTTTTTGTAAACAGTCGTAAAGAGCAGGGTTTGGTTTCGTTCGGATGGAAATTCCCAGGGGTCCCTGTGTTGGTTCTATTGTCGGCGGTTTGAATGCGTGTGGAGGTTTTTAGTACCCTCCTTAAGAAATTCGGGGTTAAGTGCATGAAGCGGGGCGGGAATTTCGATTCCATCTGTGCTAAGGTGTGTTTGCTAATAAATTGGGTAGGGTGGTGTAATGCTGAGTGGGGGAGAATGAGCGAATGAAAATTCAGGTACTTGTGAACAGGGGTTAGAAGCAGCGGGACAAAGGCATCCCCGAAGGGGAACCTTTGTTTCCCCCCCAAAATAAATGAGGGGAAAACGGAGAGGAGTACAACACAAGGAGAGGGAGAGAAGGCAGAGGAGGAAGGGAAGAGGAGGGAGTGGCAGGACAGAGAAAGGGTCGAGAGAAACTGGTCTGGAGAAGAAGAAACGCAAAGTCTTGGGGTTGAAGAAAACTGGAAAGAAAAAAACTTTTGAACCCCAGAGGGGGGTGAAGACAGAAAAACCCGAAATTGAACCCAAGGGGGGTGAAAGAGACAAAAAAAGGTTCACACGAGATCCCAGAAAACGACAAAAACCCCCTTTCCTAAAAACCTTGAGCCATAAACCCCAAGGGCTTACCATAAAGCAGGGAAGAAGACTTGAAGAAACTTGTTCAAAAACTGTGGTGGGGGTGGAAAGCGGGGTTGTGTGTGTGAAACCGGGCCAGGTAAGAAGTATTTATCATCCCCGGGATTAGGAATATTGACTTTATGTTTGTTTTGTGCTCGTGTAATTGGATTTTTCATTTTTGATTACAAGTACGTAGAAATTGTATTTTTTGTGTCAGTCGTGTTGGGCGAGAACAATGCGTGACATCCCTTTCCCCAAGGAGAGGTGAATGTTTGGTGGGGCATGATTTGGCAATGTGTGTATGGTGAAAAGATAACCTTGGTGGTTTTAAGCCTACTATAAAACATAACTTGGGCACTTAAGCAATACCATCCTTTTTTCCCCGCCCGGACAAAGTGGCGACCTGCCAGATTGCTGGCCCAAATTGGGTTCAGGAGGGAAAAAAAGTGAGTACTAAGTAGTACGGGTGAAGGCCCCACAAAAGGCATTTAAAATTTTACTCTTCAATTATTTCCTTTAGTTTTTTTAGTCTGATTTTTGAATTGGTGTGGGTGGTTGTATTAATCAAAGGCGTTCAGAGAAACGAAGAACGAGGTTCTGTTTTAAAACTCTAACAAAATTTTGGGTTTCGTTTAAAGGGCTCCTTTGGTTAAAAAACATACCCTGGTTATGTACTCTAATTTTAGAAAACTTTTTTACTGACTTTTTCCGGGGGTTTTATAACTAACGTTTAGTGGTGCTAAAAATATCAGAAAAGAAAATGGCTGAAAAATTTTTACCCCCATAAGAAACTATAAGTTTGGGGAAAAAAAGGGGGACATCAGAGATAAAAACTGCGTGTTTCATTGAAATCTCAGCAAAGACGGAAGAGATGAAAGGGTAAAAGAAGGAAGTTTGAAAAGGAGCCCGGCGTTAAGAGCATCTTTAGTTTTCAGGGGAGCAAAGAGTTACACCTATCCCGCTGCTGCCGGGGGCCAAGGTCAGGGAAGGGCATGTTTTGTCGGCCGCCCCCTGCCCGCTAGCAAACTGCGCTGTACACAGCGCTGCCTGTCGCAATGGCACTCAGTCTAGCGGCCTGTTTTGGGCCTTGCTGAGCGGCCGTTAAAAAGGGGGTTCCCCATTTTGACATTCGTTTTTGCATAAAGAATTAATTTTAAACGCCCCTGAGACACTGTATTGGCGAATTTGCAGACAATTTTTTTAAAACCCAAAACCGACCGGTTATTTTCCTGCAGGAACGAAGAAACAGCATAAACTTGTGTACGTAAGTGGTTGGGGCAAGATTACACAATGACAATACACACAAATCGGTCAAAAAACTCACATCACGAAAAAAAGGCAACAAAATTTTTCCCTCATTGATTAGTAACAAGTTTGATACTACCCTGCTCAGACTACAACAACAAATAACCCGTCAGAAACTTTTTAAAGTTGTTTTTTCCAAATGCGCATGTAACGACAATGCCATTTCCATCAGGAACTTCGGCACCGAGTCATGACATGACCAAAGTTTCAAGTTTTGCATCAAACCATAATAATTTTTTTTTGCGGACAATTCTAACCCTGTATTTTTCTGAAATAAAGTACAAATAAACCCACAGTTTATGATTCTTTTCACACACACACACACACACACACACACCACACACACCCACACACACACACACACACACACTCACATAATGCGAGAAAGAACGCACGCACGCTGTACATGCATGCATGCCCGTCATGCACGCACCAACGGTGCACGCGGCGTGTACCAAAAACACACACACCACACACACACACACGCCCCACGCACGCCAATATATTTCACTTATTTAAATAAAATACTTTTTTTTTTTTTTTGAAGCAAATCCATGTGTTGGCTGTTGCTTTCTTAGTGGTTTTTTTGCAAATTCGATGTTAAAGGATTAATGCTTATCGTTTTTCTTTGTGTGTGTGTGTTGTGTGTGTGTGTGGTTGTGTGTGTGGTGTGGGTTTTTCATATTTTAGATCCCACTGTTTTTCATTGTCCATTGCTTTGATCCTCATTGATTGGAAATTTAGAAACTTTTTTTCCCCATTTTCCCTATGCAAAAATTTAATCAAAGTCTTGTACACACCCTGCCGTCCCGGGCATACACACCCGTTCATATCAAACTAACAGCATCAACCTTCCCACTCTACCCCCCCCTTTCCCTTTTCCCTCCCATCCTTTCCCTCGTTAATATCACTTTCTGAACAGACTTTAAAAAGAATAAAAAAACAACTAAACTGGGCCCCCGGATGCTATACGCTGAAAAAATGTTGTGTGTGTGTGTGTGTGTGTGTGTGTGTGTGTGTGTGTGGGGGGTTGTGTGTGTGTCTGCGTGCGTGCGCGCGCGCGTGCGTGTTAATGTGCTACGTGCGCGTGCGTCGTGTGTGAGTGTAAACACGTAAACCCAAAACCTGCTTTTAAAAAGTGGGGAGCCCGTGTGTAAGCGGGCGCATAAAAAATTAAGAAGGGCATTTCCCAAACCCAGCCCGGCTGCCCTAGAGGGAACAACATCCCTGTCCTTGTCTGCGAAAAGACAGCATATTGGGGTATAGATAACAAAATTCCAGCTGTATACACGCGTGGGTACCCCGCACTTTTGAGACAAGTAAACCCAGCTGCAGATTTCGCTGGGGCCCCCCGGCCCTCGAAATAGAAGACCCATGCAACACAACGGTGTAGTTACACACGTAGACACCAGGGTTTGTTTTAAAAAGCTAGCTGAGCAAAAATGGCAAGCCCAAATGAAGGGAAAGTGTGTGTGGGGGGGAAGGGGGGGGGGGTGAGGGGGGGGGGGTAGGTGGTTGCCCCGGCAGATTTGGCCAGAGGAGAGGAAGTGGGGTTTGATGGGGGCAGATGAAATTCGGGGGAAAAAAATTTTCTTTTACTTGTTTTTAAATTCATTTAAAGAAAACAAAAAATGTAAACAGATTCTCTTACTATAAAGAAAAAAAAACCAAAAAACCCCACACACCCACACACAACACAACACAACACACACACACACCCACACTCTCCCCCCTCTCTCTCTCTCCACACACAACACAACCCAACACACACACACCACAACACCACAAAAAACCCACACACACAAATATTTTCCCAAATGCAAAAAAGGGCAACATAAAAAAAATGCAATACCACTTTTTTCAGTTCGTCTCTCAAACTTTCCTGCTTTCCTTTACCCAAAAACATATTTCCCTGCAGCATGCCTTTTTACATGAGTGCATGTAGAAATGCTTCATTTCTAACACGGGTACAGGGGCAGCAGTCAAAAATCTGATGGCATGTAAAATTGTGGTACAACCTTAAAATAAACCCCCACAAACACATAACACCACACCACACACAAAAACCACCAAAACCAACACACACACACACACATACAACACAATATAAAACCCAACACAAAACAGAAACACACACACACCCCACCCACACACACACACAACACACACACACACCCCCAAAACACACACACATTGAACACACCCACACAACATGACCACAAAGAGAGAGAGAGAGAGAGAGAGAGAGAGAGAGAGAGAGAGAAGAGAGAAAGAGAGAGAAGAGGGGCACAGAAACACAACATGTAAAATCCAAAATGATTTTGACGGATAAAGGAAACAATGTTTGATGCACACAGATTAATGTTTTTAGCAAGTTAAAAAACAAAAACACTTTAATAGAATTTGCACACACACACACACATACACACACACCCACACACACTCTCTCTCTCTCTCTCTCTCTCTCTTCTTCTTCTTTTTCCTTTTCTCTCCTCTCTTCTCTCATACCCAAAACAGATACAACACCCAAACAACCCCACACACAACACACCACACACAAAACACCTCACTCACCCCTCAAACACACACCAATGCTAATACTCACTTTTGGGTTTCCTTCATGTTCCCAAAAGCCAGACATTTTACATACTGCCCATCCCAATTGTCCCTGATCAACTTAAATCGGCAAAGTTCTGTGCATTGTCTCTTTTTCAAGTCCCCTTTTGCTGCTTGTGTCCCCTAATATTAGAAGTGTATGTGTTTTTTTCCTCACTCCAGTCAAATTCATGATCAGTTGAAGTAAGATTAAAAAAACCCGGGTGATGCACCTCAAAATCTTCAGAAAGGGTGATATAGATAATTAATTTTTTGAAAATACAAACATAGAATGTTAAAACAGTAAAAACACGGGGAGGGGTGGACAGGAAACATGCGTGCACACACACACACAACACAACCACACAACCACAACACACACAACACTTTTGAGTGCATGTACATTAAAGGGGGGCCATTTTTAAATTTTTATTAACTTTATACTGCTTCTGCGGGGCCAGTGGCTAAACCCTTTGAAGAAGGGGGGGAGACAATCCCCGTGCTTGCATCATGACACGCAATTTCTCCTCTTTTTTTTGACCCCAAACCCCCTTCTCTTCAGCAGATTGATAACTGATGTGTTTCCTACCCCCTTTTTTTCCCCTTTGAGCCTCCAAAATGAGTTGAGGGGATGAAAGGAACACAATGGTTTTCTAAGATATGCTGTTTTGGGATGATGCGGATGTGGGAATTCTTTTCTAAAAAAAGACATGTTTTCTTGATATCACTATCCATGTTCAATTCCTCGCAGCATGGGTTTTTGATGAGATTTTTGGTGGGGATGTTGAGAATATGTTTTCGCTTTTTGAATTTTTAAAATAACTCCTAGTTTGAAAAGGTAGCCTTGTCTTGAGTCAGCCAGCTTTTTTTCTGACAACACTTTCACATACATGTTTAATTGTCTCGGTTTAAAAATTTTTGTTGCAGGGTTTCCCTTTATGAAAGACTTCCCAGAATGCCTGCTTGGGGATTTGTTCTGAAGAGGAAACATCAAATCCTGTGTGAGGACCGACAAGCGTGAAGATAACTGTGCTTTCCTGTCTTCTTTTGTCTCTTTTCAGTACCTGCTCCATCGTTCTTGTTGTTTTGCTGGAAAACACTCAGGGGGTGCTGTCATCTTCAGGATCATTAAACACTATTCTGATAAAATCCCTTTTCTCTACTTTAAAGATTCAATCTTTCAGTTTGTCAAAAAATCAGAAAAGGCTGACTTTGTCTCTACCTTTGTCCCTCAGCGGGCAAAGGATTCCGCAATTTCTTTATCAAAGAATGACACTCACCTTCCAGCGGGTCATGGTGCTTTTTAAACCACTCCAAAGAATGTGCAGATAGGGGGGTGCCACATGGTGGATGTAATTCAATGATGGTTTTCTGATGCCCATTATTGTGGCAGCTATGGCAATTTTTCTTTGGAATTTTTGTACTTTTTGAAACATTTTCCCTGAGGGCCCTGTAACTGCGCGTGGGGATTTGCCTTCATTACAATGGGGTTTGAATGTGTATTTGGCTTTTTGAATGCTGTGCAGTATAGAGGTGTGTGTCCCCTGAGCCCTGACAGACCAACAGCTGACTAAAGTCTATCACGAACACAACAATTTATGTTGTTCTCCCATGTCTGATTCAGCGCTGCCAGCTGTCTTTGAAGGAATCATGATTCTCTTCAATTCCTGGGCTGTTTGCGTCTACAATGGCCAGGACAAGTGTTTTTTAGGTTTGGATTGTAGATTTGCAATCTGAAGCATCAGTTTAAATGTACCACCCCCAGGGCCCCTCATCTTTACCCAAATCTCATCCTGTGGATTGATTGTCATGCCGGGTACTTTTCTCTCTGTCATACTGCCGCAACAGGTTTTACCACTTTGGAATGTCTTGATTTCCCCTATGTTTATCTTCTTCTTTTGTCGCCTTTCCATAACACAAAGGAGTTTTCTCTGTACGATTTCAATTTCTCCAAACATTGCTTCTTTGTTGTTGTTTTCTTTCTTTCACAGTAAATTTTAATCCAACTCTGAGAAATCTCTTTGCTGTCTGTACTTTGTCCAGCTTAACCCCAGACAGTCTAAGTGCGACCCTTGCTTTTGGTAACTTCACAGGGCACAATCCGCGCATCAAGAATTTTTTGTCTGTGGGTGCGAGCCAGTCTTCTGATTTTCTGATCCAGTTGTTTGATCACATCCCCAAACCTTCGAAATATTCATTCTGACCCTTCTGTATCTGTTAGATCTTTTCTTCTAAAGAGATGATGCCAGAGCAAAGATTACGGGCTGTCTGATCCTTTTCAACACAATTGGCTGACCCCTTGTTTTGCACCTAACTGTAAGGGTCACTTGACGTCGCAGCTTCCTGCGTACCAAACGGTCGTAATTTTTCTTTCCTAGTGAGTGGTTTATCAAATCCCATCACCGAGTCTAATAGATAAACTTTATTTTTCCGATGTCGGAAGGCGATAGAGCTACATCACGACTTGTGGCGTTTTGGTGTGTTTGGTGATGTTTGTGTGCAGAGTGTTTTGGGGTTTTTTAACGGGGTTTTGACGTAGACTGACAAAATGACGTTGACACATTTCCCGTCAACTAGCAAGTCGGATCAAAAGTTGTTGGCGGGTCTCTTCAGGGCCCCTACTCTCGGTTTTGGGAGACCGGCTTTAGTTTTTTGATTGAAAGTACTGCATGCTTTGCCTGACTGACTACAGCCTGGACGAAGTTCCAGATTCTGACATTTTCTGAATACAAGTGCAACACGTCGATCGTAGTTTTGAAGTGGACCAGGTTGCTAGCGCGTTCACCCCATGAGTTTTTTGTAAACATTTCAACAAATAGCTGTAGACTGTTTGCCCTCTTCATCATTCAAAATGTCTAAATTGTAACAACGTGAGCGTTCTTGTATATTTTTCCCATAATTTCCACAAAACTGTCTATCTTTCTCCTTTCTTAAAAAACGCGTTCATACAAATTCGACACTAGAATTCGTCTGGCCTGTCGCACCGTAGTCGTGGTATTTCGCGCTCGCTGTTGTCAGACGCTTGTAGCAAAAATGACATCACTTCGTCAAACTATAACACAAAACCACTTAAAGAATCTAATACGTTTAAAACACACCCGCACAGCTCACTTACATAATCCTGGAGGCAACCAATCATGAAACAAAAATGGAATTAGAATAAGTTTGGGGGGGGCCCAATAGCAAGCACAGCACTCTCTACACGTTTCAAAAAGAAAGGGAGCCAAAGTGAGGATGCTGGCCCCGCTAGCATTGCTGAACTCGGTCAGGGCACGGTCACGCCGGTTGTACTAAGGGAAAGGAAAGCAAGAAAGGAACAGCCGTGGAGCAGCTTGAGGCTGTCAAAAGAAATCTAGAGGCAGAAACCACTGCATCAAAGGCTAAAGCAGATGCAGAAGTGCAGCTCCCAGAGCAAAAAGCAGATCCCGAGAGAGCAAGAGCAGATGCAGAGAGTGCAGCTCCCAAGAGCAAGAGCAGAGGCAGGGGAGTGCAGCTGCCAGAGCAAGAGCAGAGGCAGAGAGTGCAGCTGCCAGACCCGAGAGCAGAACGGAATCAGAGATTTTAGCCAACAAATTGAGTTGGAAAGAATAAAGTCTGAAAATCGCAGTGAAATAGACACCAGTTCTGAGTCAGTATGGCCGCAGACTAAGTTGCGCACCTAGACTTAAACTCCCACTGTTCAAGAAGAAAACTGTTTCAATCGATGCCTACATCAGTCGGTTTGAATCGGTTGCCGAGCACAAGGGCTGGCCCAAAGATAACTGGGAAATAAACCGGGTCCGCCTTGTTGACGGGTCATGCGTTACATACTGTTTCCCCCTTACCCAAAGGTGATCAGAGAGATTTTACAAGGTGAAACAAGCATAACTAAAGGCATATGATTTGACTGAAGAAGGTTTTAAGGCGAAAGTTTTCGCGGGCGAGAATCGAACAGGGTGAGACTTTACACACAGTTCGGAGTTAGACTGGACCACTATTTCAACAAATGGTAGAACTTAGTGGAGTAGACAGTGTTTTTGAAGGCCTCAAGACACTGGTGATTAAGGAACAGATACTTGATGGTTGTGGGACGGGCCTCACCATCCACATTAAGGAAAAAGGTGCAACCACAATAGCTGAGGTACTTGAGACAGCTGAGACATACCGGGAAGCGAGGCGAGATTTGCCTGAACAAGAGGAAAGCCTGGAAGCATATTCAAAGGATAGCAGGCAGCACATGACTCATGCAATGAGTCAGCAGTACACACCCGTAGGCCCACAGCGTCACGTGACAAACAAGGGTGAAAACCAATAGCCCGTGGCTAGGAATGAGCGTACCTTTTTTTCTGTGGTGATAAGACAGGACACTTGGCTAGAGACTGCCGATTTAGACATCAGAAAGCAGCAGCAATGGGGATCAGGCCAAGAGAGAGGCAGATAGAAAAAGATAAACAAGATGACAGTGTTATTTTGTCTGGATTGTGCTGTGTGTTCACAGATTCAGGCGATAAACATGGATGTGCAAAAAGGGCAGAGTAGGGGACAATGGGGGTTAATGTCATTAGAGACTCTGGGTCCCACTGGTGTCATGGTGAAGGAGCCCCTGGTTGAAAAAGGGACAATAAAACAGGAAAAACACAGAGGTGTAGCCCAAATAGATGGAACAGCAGCAAATTCAAACCGGCCCAGGTGTTTATTGCTACACCATTTTATAGGGGAAGTGTACAGGCTTGGCTGTTCCGAACCGCCGATAAATTTGGTAATTGGGAACTTTCCGGGAGCAGTGGGTACGAAAACCCAGACCCTGACTTCTGTTCGAACAGAGAAAAGGAACCCCGTGAGAAAAAGGCCCCAGGCAGTCAAACACTCCCGAAAGCACTGGAGCGTGTCCGGTGAGACTAACCCCACTCACTTACAAGCAGATCAAAAGGGGGACTAACTCGCTCAGAAAAAATGGTTGGTTTTGCTCACAGAGGGCAGAAGAAAAATGTTAAGAGGGTACAATCGGGTTTCGAGTTAGACAACGGCATATTGTTACCGAACTTTTACCCATTCGCGGTTTGGGGAAAAACGAAGAAGCAGGGTTGGGCGTCCTAGGCAACGCAGAAAGGCGGTGATGTCCGAGGAACATGTGACGTCACCCCCGGCCATCCGGGAAGAAGGCCACACAGAAGATGGTGACGCGAGAGTACTACGGCCCAGTATCCTTGGCCCATATCAGGCGTTTCTGTGCACAATGCAGCACATGCCGCGGGGAGGCAAGGTGTGTGTACGAAAGGGGATCAGACTGGCCTTTAAACCCAAAAATTGGCCAAAATAAAATGTCGGTCGAGAAGTCAGGTAGGGGTGCGTGTGTCTTTTGCAGTGGGCGTGTATGCTGACATGGCTGGTTGCGGGCCACGTGTATGAAGAGAAGGGGAGAGAATTCCGTAGAAACATAATGGTTTTATGGCCCACACACTTTGAGCTGGTGGAGATTCCAGATTTATGTTGATATTTGCTTGGGGTGTTTTGGTATTTTTGAAATTTTTTTCTAATTTTTGTTGCAAGACACATCTTGCGTGCGTTCTCTGGTGTAAGTAGGCTTATGAGAGGCCGATATTAGCACTAGTTTAAATGGGAAAATTATGAGTTTCATCTCCTTGAATGTTAAGTTTTAGCCAAAGCAGGGCATTGTCTTCGAGTGGGGGAATTTGTCAAGGAGCGTGAAACCTCTCACAAAAGCATTAGACGCTTGGGCAAAGGGACGGGGTACGTAGATACAAAATAGGTAATAGACCATTAACCAGGGTACCTTACCCATCGCACACGGCCAAACGGTGTGAAAGGAGGCCGAAGTGGTCAGATGACAGATGAACCCCAGGAGAGAGTTCGGACCAGCCCCGGGGGTGAAAGGGGGAAGGGATTAACCACTACGACCTCAGCGCTCCAAGTGAGCGCTAAATGCCAGTCAGCTGAGTTCTTTTGTAACAGTCATGAAGAGCAGGAGTCTTGGATTCGGTCGGATGGTATTGCCGTGGGTCACTGGTGTTTTGGGTTCTATTGTCAGGCTGGTTGAATGCGTGTGGGTTGTATAGCCCTCCTTAAGATAATTACTGTTTAAGTACCACCGAAGTTTGGCGGGAATTTTCGATGTCCATCTGGTGCTAAGTGTGTTTTGCTAAACAATTAGGTAGGGGGGTGTGTAAATGCGAGTGTGGAGAATGTAGCGAATGGAGAATTCAGGGGACTGTGAACTAGGGGTTTGAGAAGCAGCATGGACAAAGGCTGGCCTGAAGGGGAATCCTTTGTTTCCCTCCTATATAAACTGAGGGAAACAACGTGAGAGGAGAACAACACCAGGAGAGGGGAGAGGGAAGGCAGAGGAGAGAGAGAGAGAGAGAGGAGAGGAGTGAGCAGGACAGAGAAAGGGTCCCAGAGAAAGTGGTCTGGGAGATAGAAGAGACAGCTAAGTCTTAGGGTTGAAGACAAGCTGGAAGAGAAGAAAACTAAGTTTGAAGCCCAGAGGTGGGTGAAGACAGACAAACCGAAATTGAACCCAGAGGTGGGTGAAAGAGACGAAGAAGAAAAAGTTCTACTCGAGATCCCAGAGACGACCACGAAGACCCAGTCCTGAAACCTTGAGCCAGTCAACCAAGCGCGTCACCATCAAGCAGTGCTGAAGAAGACTTGAAGAAACTTGTTCAAGAACTGTGGGTGGTGAAAACGTGGTTGTGTGTGTGAAAACCTGGCCAGGTAGAAGTCATTTTCATCATAACCCGGGATTTGGAAGTATTGATCTTTTATGTGTTGATTTGTGCATCTGTGTAATTGGATTTTTCATGTTTGATTACAAGTAGCGTAAAAATTGTATTTCTTGTGCTCAGTCGTGTTAGGAGAGAAACGAATGCATGACATCCCATTCCAGAGAGAGGTGAATGTTTGGTGGCGCATGAGTGTGCATATGTGTGTATGAGTGCAAAGAAAAACCTTGGTGTGTTAAGCCTGACTAATAATACATCAACTTGGTGCACTTAAGCAATAAACCCTCACGATTTCCCCCGTCCTGGACAGTGAGTCGTTGCTGGATTTTGCCCTAGGTACGGAGTCTGAAGGGTTTTTTCCTCTGCATTCCGCAACCCAGCCACATACATGACGGTCGGCCCCGTTGGTTGTCGGGCCCTGGGCGATAGAATGTTTGTTCAAGAGCAGCCAGCGAATGCAGACTTAGACACTTTAGACGCTTCTAGTCGTTCCATTGTGACTCCGGCCACAAAGGAGTTTCTTTTGAAGATCTTGTTGAAAGGGGCTGGAAGGCCTATAACTCCCAGCCCCGGCTCGAGACCAATTCTTACCCAAAGCAGAGGTGGTGAAGGCTGTGACGCTGATTCCGTTATTCAGGTGTTTTTTAAATGTAAAAGTAGTTAATGGTTTCTGCCTTTGGGTTTTGGGTATGTTTCACCTAGAGTGAGGGCAGATAGAGAGTATCATCTTGGGTGAAACAACACTAAGTAAAAGAAGTTAAAAGTTCTATGTTCTTACATTTTTATTGTAAAAAAAAACCTCGTAATTTCCTAAATGCCACCGTTTTTTAATCATTTATGTAGATCGCAACTTGCCAAAAACAGGCGGCGTTGCTGTCGTAATGTTAAAAGGAGGGAGGGGGTGGAAGATAAATGGGTGATAAGGTATAATTGGGGAGGGGGGTTGAGAAAAAAAAAACGGGGGGGGTAGGGGAGTGGGGTAGGAGGGTAATGTGTGTGTGTAGGGGGGGGGGGGGCAAGAAGAGGAGAGCTCATACTCTTCATCCACTATGGTGGGTGTTGGGTGTGGGAGTTGGGAGGTTCATATAAATAGTGTTGTTGAAAAGGTAAACATGTGTGGATGATGTTCATTGTAACAGGTGAAATAAGTGTCGGCATCAATGTCACGGTCAAAAATAGAACAACCAAGTCGTGGTCCAGGTTGTTTGGACATAAGCTCTAACTCAAATATTCTGGGCGCCACGTAGACGGGCCCATGGTTCGGATCCAGCCAATTAAGCATAGGGAGAGGCTCCACAGAGACGGTCTGTCCGGCCAGACGGACTAAGCAGCTTTGAGACCGACGCCTCGATGTCTAGCGAGACGAGTCGTAGCGCCTGCTCAGGCTCATCTAGCCAATTTGTGGAACCAGCCGCCATTGTTAGTCGGACGTCGCAGGTTAAAGCGGGGGAAAGGGAGGGGAGAAGGTAGTGTGTGGTGGGGGCGAAATCTAGCTAATCAATTAAATGACCAATTGACACCACAGAGAGTGAGGCGTGTAGGCGTGACTGTCATGATTTGAATATCCAATGGAATTAGAGGGAGATAACTTCGGGTACGGGGCGGTAAAAATACTGACCAATGGTACTCGCCCTTTGGACAGATGATTTCAAGATAAGATAGGGATGCGAGAGGGAGAACGAGGAGGAGAACGAACAGAGAGGCCCAGGGGGGGGAAGAGGCTCTGTGTAAGCTCTGACGAGAGAGAAGCAGAGAGTGAGGGGGGAAAGGAAAAGAAAACCCAAAAGTTGAGGGGTTAGCTGAGTAGTCTGCGAGGAAGGATTTGGGGGGAGATTGGAGAGAGAGATTTTGTAACTAATGAAAAAAAAAAGAAAAAAAAAAAAAAGGAAAAAAAAAAGCAATTTTGTCCATTTGTTTTTAAAGGGCGGGGATGGAGGAAAAGGAGGGGTGCATGCTTTTAATGCAGGAAGGAAGGAAGGAAAAACAGATTGATGTTGAAGTCATGTTCCCCCTTTAAACCGGGGTTCGACCTCATCCCTGAAAGCGTCACTTCGTAAAGCAAAACCCCACGGCCCAACGCCGTCCCAGCAGACCAACACCAGTGCCAGGTTTTTGCCGGGGTTGTGAAAGGGGACAGTGAAAAAAAAAAAAAAGGAAAAGAAAAAAAAGACAGTGATTCGTAAATAGTTAAGATCACCTGGCCAGGTTTAAAATTTAAAAAACCCTTTTTATCCCCGGGTTAGTTAATGATTTTTTAGATAAATGTTTTTGTGAATTTCCCGGGAAAGAGAGAATGTTTTATTTTGTTTGATTCCATATGCAGGATGTTTCTTTTCTATGTTTAATTTTGTAGTAAAGTTATAGACTTTACTAGTGGTTTGTTTTGTGACAAAATTGCATGATTTTGAATGGTTTGGGAAAGCAAGCTGTGAGTGTTTTTTGGGCTGTGCGTTTGGGCCCTTTCCCTCCATCAAACATCCCCCGAGGTTGACAATTTTTTGGCGACCCCTGCCGGTTTTTTTGGGCCCCCTTTTTTTTAAAAATTTTTTCAATTTCTCAGAGGGAAGCTGGGTGGGATTAAAGTATTGTAATCAAAGGACAAATGGGTTGTTTTTCTGTATTTTCCCAAGATGTTAATACTAGGCTTGGCATTGTTTAAGATAGTTAAACTGGGGTTGGCATTTCACCCCCAGAGTATTTTTTTCGCCCAGATTGCTATAATTCCTTCATAGTTGGGTCAGGGGGTGGGCGTTTGTAAAAACTAATTTCTTTTGTCTAAAGCAAATATTATCTTTTCATGGGATTGTGCTATTACGTCACTGGGGGTTCGGAAAACCCCCATTTTGGCTGTCGTGGGAAAAAAAAAAAAAAAAAATCTTTTTCCAAAAAAAAGAGAGTTAAAGGGGCGGAAAAAAAAGAAAAACCCCCATTGAAAATTTGTGAGCTTTCGCTCGTGTTTTAGGCTATTCGGGAGAAGAGTTGCGGCTTTTGTTAAAACCGGGAAAAAGAGGGAAAAAGGGTTAAAAGGGCGGGGAAGTTGCTTTGTCGGGGGAAAAAATTAGCAGAGGGGGAAAAAAAAAAATTTAAGGTTTCCCGGCTAATGATAATCGGGCTGGCGGGGAAACAGAAAGAATAAAGCAGGAAAAAAAAAAGGTTTTAAAGCGGGAAACGCGGGGAAAACAAAAAGACTAAGGTTTTTAAACTAGATTTTAGGAAAGTGAAAAATAAAAAGGGGGAACCCCGGGAGGGGGAGTTCATTTTCCAGGGGACTCTTTTGCCCCTTTACGCTCCCCGACCCAAGTTGAAAAATTTTCCCTCTAAAGGGAAAACCGTTTTCGATTGATGCATCCCATCATTTCCGTTTCAAAAACGTTTGCGACCAGTGGGGTTTTGGCCCCCGAAGAGTGGCGTCATTTTGTGGGCCCGTTACTACGGGTAAGGCATTACAAATTTTCATGGGGTTACCGCAAAACAACAGTTGATTTCGGCGCTGTAAAGGGGAAACCTTTGATGAAAGGTTTTGACCTCACAGAGGGGGGGTTTCCCGGAAGAAATTTCGTTCAGCTAAATTACAAAAGGTGGACTTTTAACTCAGTTTGGTACGTTTAGTTTCACTTTTTTTGAAAAGGGTTTTTTAAGGGGTTTTTGGGGAAATTTGGGTACGAAAAGGGAAAGTTCCCCTGAGTTGAAAGAGCGGTTATAAAGGGAAAAACAGTTTTGTCGGGTTTGCAGCCCGGGAGTTAACTACATTTAAAAGAGAGACAGCCAGAGACAGCGGGAGAGTTGTTGAAGTTCGCGAGGTGTTTTGAGGGGCAGGGTTTTGGGGAAACTAAGGTGCAGGAAAAAACAGGTGCGGGGGGGGGCCCCCAGGTGAGAAGAGTGCAAGGGGGGACTAGGGGAGTTTTCTGAAAAGCCCTGAAAACCCCAGGGGGGGGGCAGAAAGGGAAGGGGCCCAAAGGGACATTAGGGTTTCTTTTTGTAAACAAAAAGGGACATGTGGCGGGGGGGACTGTCCCCAGGGAGGTTCCGGGAAGGGAAAGCACCCTTGCAAGAGGTGGATAAGGGTCGTAAAAGGGAAACGCCCCTTGCAGAAAAACCCAAAAAAGGGACCCAAACTGAAGAGGGTGGAGGGCCCCCCTATGGCTAGCATGGCAGCAGTCATTTGCAGGGATGGAGGGCACTAGGCTAAAGTGGCTCTTCCCCGTGGAAGAAGGGTGGTTTGGGCCCACCCAGAGGGTAAAAGTTTTTACGAGCCCGGGTTTGGGTTCATGGGGTGTAGTTAAAACCCAACGCTGGTCGAGAAAGGGGATTTGACGGGGAAAAACCCGGGGGACCTTTTTTTTAACTCAAATTCGAGGGCATTTTAGGGATTTTCCAGTTGCTAAGATAGAAGAAACGTCCCCCTTTTATTCTCAGGCGAAATTGTTTTTTGGCGGTTGGTGATGGAAAAAACCCCTTCATGTTTTGGGAATCATCGGAAATTTTCCCAGGTGCAAGGGATCCAGGGGGTCCTGAGTTTGGTTTATGTACGGGGGGGAGCAGTTTTAAACACGAGCAAGAAGGAGGAAAAGGTTTGGGTAAAAAACCCTTATTTGTTCCAGCAAGGGTCAGGCATAGATGTGTCGCCTGATGGTTTAGGGGGAAACGCGGAACAAGACCCTTCGCTCGTTTAAGCTTGGGAGTTTGGGAAGAGGTGGAAGGGGAAAAAAGGAGGGGTTTGAGGAAAGGGGAGACAGAATTTTTTTGTAAAGGGGGGCCCGTTGTACCCAGTGTTCACCAAGGGGGGACAGGGGTTTTAAAGGGGACCATCAGTTAGAGGTACCAGCAGGTTATCGGGACACGGGCATGTCGGGGGGTCACGGGGTCGGGTCATGGGGGGTCATTCGGCCCCGGGAAAACAGCTGCCGAAAACTTTGTGACTTTTTTTTTGGGCCCGGGGCAAAGGCAGGCTTTAAAAGTTTCTGCAGTCATGTGATGTGTGGGCAAAAATCAGCCACCAAAAGGGGTGAAGAGGGAAAGGGACCCCTTAAAAAATCCCCCTTTAAATTTCACACCCCATTCAGGAGGGGGGGTGTTGTCTGATTGGGCCCCAAACGCGCCCTGTTCCCAAAAGGGGGGACAGGTATGTGTTTACGCTCGTGGATACGGGACCAGTACCCCGAACAGTTTCATTGAAAGGGTAGTTTCGCAAAAGGGGCGCTGAAGGGCTGGTTGAAATTTTTCTTCGCGTGGGGTGTGCCAGCACAAAAATTTCGTGGGGCAGGGGGTCAAGTTCAATCCAGGCGGAGAAGGAGGTCAACAGGCTGCTAGGGATCACACCCGCTTTCATTACCCCTACCACCCCAAGCAAAGGCCTTTGGGCGAGGGGATTTTAAAAGGTGTGCTGAAAAGGGGTCTTTAAAAAAAGGCTTTTGGGAAAGGCCAGCAGATTTGGACCGCTACATTCCAAACGGCCCCCTGTTCGCCTACAGGGGGAAACCCCCCAGGGAAAACACAGGCTTTTTCGCCATTTAGCTGCTGTAGGGCGGAACGTTTTGGGGGGCCAGTTTTGATTCTCAAAGAGCTGTGGTCCGGGGGGAACAGGAGGGCAGAAAAGGTCAAAACCCCTTTTTGTATGTGGGTGGACCTAGAAAAAGGTTTGAGGGACATTTTAAGGGGCAAGGGGAGTTTGCAGGAGGCTAGGGTCGTCCCGAAGAAAATTTTGACAGGGGGAAAGGGGGGAAGCAATTTTCCCCAAGGTGGGAGATCAAGTCCTGTTTTCTGGGTTCCCACGGGTTACAACAAGCTTTCTGATTTCATTTGGGAAAGGGGCCATTCCCTTTATTGAAAGGTTAAAATTTAGGGGTACGAAATTTGATGTGAATGGGGAAAAAAAACTTTTTCCCTGCCAAAATTGTCCCCAAAATTATTTAGCGTGAGCTCCCGGGACCCTTTGGTGCGCAGCAATCATTGATGAGGTTGGGAAAAAAGGGCCCGCTGAAGAAGGGGGGATTTTGTTGCCCCGAGTTTCCAGGAGAAGGTCATAAGGATGTGTCACGGGATGAAGGGCCCCTTTGACAGTAGGAGTTCCCAGGGTTTTTTGGGGGAAAGGGGCACAAAACAGCCCGAAAAGGGAAAGGTGGGAAAATGATGAATTTAGAGAGACCGAAGACCCAAAAAAAAAAGTCAGGAGTTCGAGTCTGCTAGGTTTTTATTGGTTTCTTAGGGAGTTTGTTCCAAATTTCGCAGCAAACCGAGTCCTCTTTAGTGATTTGATCAAGGCAGGGGAAAAAAGGCGTGGGGGAGTGGGGCAGACGCTGCCCGAGCAAACACTGCAGTTTGGGGTTGGAAAGCTAGGTTCCCCCTCCCATCTTGGGGAAAACCCGTTTGTCTTAAAACCCTTTCTGTTTTCGTACCGATGCATCAGGGGGTGGGGTAGGTGCGGTATTGTTGGGGAGCATGAAGGGGGGCGAGTTTCCTGGGAGGGATGCCAGCAGGAAGTTGACAAAGGGTGAAGAAAGGGTACGCAACGTAGAGAAGGGGGTGTTTAGCTGTCGTGGGGGGCCGTTTCAGAAGTTCCCAATAAATTTTTTGGGGGAAAAAGTTCGTGATAGAGACAGTTCCCCCAAAACCCCTCAAAATTTCCCGCGGAGGCAAGCTGAAAAACAGCGGGTTCCCGGGTTGGGGGAATGGCACTGCAGCCCCACAGGTATCGGTGCAGTACTTTCCCGGTCGGGCAGAATGTCGGAGCTGGGCTATTTAAGCCGTGTTGGGGCTAGCAAGCTGAACCAGAGGAAGTCGTCCTATCCGGGGTGCCTTTTTTTGATAATATGTGTTGATTTCGTTTTGTTGTTGGATATGGGTTCATTCCCAGGGTTTGGGTTTTGGGTTTTTATTTTTTTTGTGTGTGGACTTGTTATATTTTTTTTGTGGACTTTTTCTTTTGGGAAAGTAGTTATTTCTTGGGAAAACATCAGTCGCTTGTGTAGTTTATGCATTATTTGCAATAAATGAGGATGGGATTCTCGTGAAGTGTATGGAACGTGTCATATTATATTGTGCTTTTCATAAAGGGGAAAGGTTTAAGAGGGGATATGGCAAATCCCCAGGGAGGGGGATTGCATAGGTGCGCACAGAGGTCGTTATAAAATAAATTGAAATAACGAAAGAGCGCACGTCAATGATAACTCATTGGGTGGTATTCCTAATGATTATTTTATAATTTATAAACCGTTGGTTGTAAAGTATTTTTTTCAAACTTTGCACGTGTGCTGTGTGTCAGCAAATTCGGTTGTTGTTTTTTTTGTCCCGTGGTTTGGGGACGGACGCGGTGCATAGTCTTTTGCAAGGGGGAAATTGTCACGGTCAAAAATAGAACAACCAAGTCGTGGTCCAGGTTGTTTGGACATAAGCTCTAACTAAAAATTATTCTGGGCGCACACGTAGGACGGGCCATGGTTCGGATTCCAGCCAATTAAGCTAGGGGAGAGGCTCCACAGAGAACGGTCTGTCCGGCCAGACGGACTAAGCAGTTTTGACCGCCCGCCCCCGATGTCTAGCGAGACGAGTCGTAGCCCTGGCTCAGGCTCATCTAGCCAATTTGTGGAACCAGCCCATTGTTAGTCGACGTCGCATTTTTAAAAGCAGGAAAGGGAGAGGGAGAAGGTAGTGTGTGGTGGGGGCGAAACTAGCTAATCAATTAAATGACCAATTGACCACCACAGAGAGTGAGGCGTGTAGGCGTGACTGTCATGATTTGAATATCCAATGGAATTAGAGGGAGATAACTTCGGGTTACGGGGCGGTTAAAAATACTGACCAATGGTACTCGCCCTTGGACAGATGAGTTTCAAGATAAGATAGGGATGCGAGAGGGAGAAACGAGGGGAGAAGAACAGAGAGACAGGGAGAGGAAGAGGCTCTGTGTAAAACTTGACGAGAGAGAAGCAGAGAGATGGGGGGAGGAGAGAAGAGAACCAAGTTGAGAGATTAGCATGAGATAGTCTGCAGAGGAAGGACTAGGGGGAGATGTGGAGAGAGAGAGTTGCTAACTAATGAAGAGGAAAAGAAGAAGAAAAAAAAAAAAAAAGAAAAGAAAAGCAACCATGTCCATTTGATAGGGCAGACTGGAGGAGAGAGAGGAGTGCATGCGTTAATGCAGGAAGGAGAACAGATTGATGTTGATAGTCACTGTTCCACCTTAACCGGGGTTCGACCTCATACCTGGCAGCGTCACTTCGTCAAGCAGAACCACAGACCAACGCCAGTGCCAGCAGACCAACACCAGTGCCAGCAGTTGTGCCGTGTGTGAAAGTGACAGTGAAAAGAAAAAAAAAAAAGGAAAAAAAAGAGGACAGTGATTCGTGAATAGTTAAGATCACCTGGCCAGGTAAAGTAGAAATCTATTTATACCGGGTTAGTTAATGATGTTTTAGATAAATGATTTTGTGAAGTTCAGGAAAGAGAGAATGTTTTATTTTGTTTGATTCCATATGCATTGATGTTTCGTTCTGTGATCATGTGTAGTAAAGTTATATGACTTTACTAGTGGTTTGATGTGACTGTCACGAACAGGTTTTGTCCAGGGGTAATATTCAGGTGGGGAGATCTTTCCTGTTCGTTTTTATTTCCCATCGACGACAGAAACCCTAGCAATATGTTTTGGATCCTGTTTTCGTTATTCTTGTTTCCAGTGTAGCCTTTCTCCATCCTTCCCCACTTATATAATTGTTTTCATCATCCTCCTCCTACTGTAACTGTCCACGGGTTTCCGCGAGGCCTCGCTGTGTCAGGTCTGACACGCATGCCTCAGTTTTTCTCGAGATTCTCGGTTTACTCACCCTAGAATCGAAGCTGACGTTTTTGTCGCGTGTCGTCTCTTGGCACTTTGCGAAAGTCCAGCCTCGAGTCGAAGTCATACCTTCTCCCTGGTAGCGTTTTCGGGTTCGCTTCATTGCTGTTTGATTTCTTCGTTGTTAATCTTCACCCTACCTGGAGTGCTATCCTTCATTGGATTGGGCCATAGGGGTTTGGTTTGGTGGTGGCGACTTGGGAGCATCTCTTCCTGCTAACCAGGGCTGGGGCGGTGGTCTCTCGATCATTCTTTTCCTCGTCGGGGAGTTGGGAGGCCGGTGTTGGGAGAATGTCGCTGGTTCTTAGTGAGCAGAGGTAGCACACGGCTAGCTTTTAATCAAGCCTGTTGGGAAGTGACGTTTTGTTCCTTCGAAGATGGGCTTCTTTGCGACTTTTCCCACAGTTTTATGTTATTGTAATTCGCACTTATTCAATTCTAAGGTGGAGGTCATAATTCTTTCTATCGTTAGTTTATCTCTAAAAGTTTTGCGTGTTTTGACTGGTTTTCGTCTGTCTTGTGACAGGGGTGTTTTATGTTGTCGGTTTAAAAATCTAGTGACGGTGCGGATATTGCCGGTCGGAGTATGGCTCACGCATAGATGCAAAAGAATAGGTTTTCAATGAAATTTTAATTGGCACCGTCGTTACTTTCGTAATTTTCCAATTACTATGTGCTTTTGGTGGAGGCTAAGATGCCTAAGTCTTATTTTGTTGAGGAGTAAATTTTGACTCATGGAGGTGAACCGCGGTGTCTGTGTTTTGCTGGTGTTTGGTTGAGGGCAAAATTTACGCGGGGTGGGGTGTGGGGACACTCGTCCACCCTCTCTTCCAGTCATCGTTTTTCTCCTCCCCATTGTTTTGTTCTTCGTGTTAATGCATAAATTATTTGTGTGCATGGTTTTGCGGGTGAGTGTTCATTATAGCAAATCATTTTATATTTAAATAGCAAATGCCTACGGGTGATTGTTGTTTTGTTTGAAATATTTAGGGTTTTTTTATTTAAATGAGAAGTCTGCAGTGGTTTCGCAATCACATGTCTCGATTCTCAAATTCATAATTCATTTCAAAATGTTTCCTACTACCTATGTTAGTTTTGGATTTGAAATCGATGGATAATATGTTTAAGGAAGGTTGAGTCGTGGCAAATTTAAAGGTTTTGCTTTAACATTTTATTAATTGAGATTAGGGCACTGTATCATGTGTGACATGACTTGACCAATACAAGCTTTTTCATTTCTTCAGTATTTTATTTTCGATTTGGGAAGCCTACGCTTTCTTTATTGGACGGACCTCATTTTTCTGCTTTTCATTCTTCTATCTGCAGCTTTCCTCCTTTTTCCCTCGTGAACTCTTCTTTTCTTTGGCCCCGACCAACTGACACACACTACCCCATCTGGACACTGGACCAAACTGGAATCGTATTCCCAGCTTGGTACTGACCCCAGCCTTTGGGTTTGTTTGTTTGTTTGCTTGTTGGGGGTTTCCTCTGGTGGTTTCGCGGTCTGGTGATTCTCTGAAACTCCCGGGCCTACTTCCTCCCTTGGGCTGCGGTGCTGGGGGAGAGCTGCTGAGGCGACGGCAGGAGGGGTGCTGTTGACCTCCCACTGTCGCTGGAAGTCCCGTCTTCCATCAACATGCATTGGACTTGGACTTGGTTGGACAACAAGATGATGTGTAATGGGCGGAAGTGTCTGAGTGGTCAGTGGTTAGTGGTCCAGGCCCTATGTCTCCTCTGACGTTTTGTTTGTTTTTCCTTTATTTTTTTTTTTTCTTTCCTGAAATTCAGGCCATGTGGTTGTGACCTTAATTTAGATTTGTCTCTATTTCTTCTTTTCTTTCACTAAGAGGAAAATAGAGGTTGTAATTTGGGGCATCCGGGACGGGTGGACTTAACTTTGTTTTCCTTTATTATTTTTATTTTTGACCTATCTCGTAGATAAATACTACTCTTAACTCCACGCCCCCCCTCTCCCCCCCCCCCCCCCCTGCTGTTCTCTATGTCCTCTCTTCTCTCTACCAGAGTTCCCACACCATCTTAGGTGTGTGACAGTGTGAGTGGGTTGTACTTGTGCAAAAAATATTTATTGTCTTGAGTGTATGTCCTGGGTTCTTGTGCTTTGTGGTGGAGTGTGGTATGGCTGCCTGACTCCCTCTCCTGTGGTTCGGACCGTCGGGACCCACAGTATTGACAATTTGGTGGGGATGCCGGGTGGAGGAGTGGTGTAGTTGGGTAGTCGCCACCTTGCTACGGGCGCAGGATCCCTTTGTCTCGTTTGTGATTGTGTTTAAGTGGGTGGTTGGCTGGGGTAGGGCTTTAGAGTGTAGGAAAGCCCTTTGGGGGAGGACTGTAGTGGGGAGAGGAGTGGTGGTCGCAGAGTCCTCAACCACTCTTACTGCCTTATTGCATACCGCTGCTCTCTCGCCGTGTTGTGTCAATTTTAAAAAAAAAAAAAAAAAAAATAACCATTTGATTTTATGCAGGAAATACTTGCGTTGTTTTGTGTGTTTGAAGGATTTTGCGATTGTTATTCTTCCCTTGGGCGTTTAAAATCCGTTTCACCCTGTTCCTCGGTTAGGTGGAAGAATTTACATGACCTTTCGTGTTGATTTTTGTTGGTTGTTGTTCCTTGTTTATATGTGGACGCGTGAATACTTATTGTTCCTTTTCCTGGGGAGTTGATATTTGGTGGCGATCTTTTTTGTAACCTCCTTTTTATCGTTTGATTGAAACTTTTTCCCAGTTTGTGGATCATCGGCGTGTGTGTGTTAACCAGCTTTTGTTGTTGGAGTTCAGTCACCTAAGCAGATAGGCTTGACTGTTCGACCTGTGGTTGAATTGGATTTTGGACGGGGATTTCGTCTGTTCAAGAATCTTAAGAGGAGTCGTTCTCCAAGGCTGGGTGCAAGTTGTCTGTTTCAGTCAGACACTTTTTTTAGAGTATAGGCGAGAAGCCTGGGTCAGGTCATTGGTTCCATTAAAGAAAGACAACGCTTTGTTAGATAAAGTTTGACTTAGGACGGACTTTCGCTCCTTTGTTTTGGGAAAAAGAATTTCACAAACTGTTTAGTCGTTATTGAACTTCAGTATATTCGCTTTGGGGAAAAACATTCTTCAGTGATTTTGGTAGGTACTTGGGTTTTATATCTCTAAACTTTGTATTGTGGAATACCTCCGGGCTAGTCTTCTGAGACTTAGTGGGGGATTCTTGGAGTCGTAAGAGAAACTATTGTTTGGGTAGATATCCCCCTAAATGGCGCCGTCCCATAGCAGTTGCGTTTTTTGGTCACAGTACGTGTGATCTTTCACAGCACTTGTGTTGGCCTGTGTGGGAGCATTGCATGATAATTTCCCTCTTGGTTCGTAGTTTGGTGGTCACATAGTAGTGACAGTTCTCCAAGATGGGTGTGGTATTGTTGCTACCATACAAGTGGAACCTGTATTCTTCCTCACGGCTCAATGTTGTCCACTTCACTTAACTTGGGCAACTTTTTCCTGTTGGTGTTTGATTCCAGTTCAAGTGACACCAAAACAGGATCCTTCTGATACCCGCCCCTACTACTCGCTCTATTGTTTAAGAAGATTAATATCGTTCCGGGCTTACTTAGACGTTCCGTGTTTAGTACAGGCGACTATGTTGACTCTCCACCTCAAATGGTTTTTCCTCTGGTGCTGCCACTCCCCCCGTCTACCCCGTCATGGACGGAATCTGGATTGGCAAAGACTCCCCTAGGCCAATGCACTCTCCTGTTAAGAGCACCCGACTTCACTTCCAGGACCCCAAGCCGACGTATGACTCGAAGAGAGACCAAGAGGACCTTTCACACGCCCTGGGACGGGTCCTTCCTCCCCGTACCCCTTATCTCAGCGTTTTCCCTTGGACCCCTTCCTAGCCTGGAAATGGAAAAGGAGGAAGGTAGGAGAGAGAAGCGGGGAAGGGAGAGGAGCGGGGGAGAGAGAAGCGAAGGAAAGGACCAGGGAGAGCAGGAGGAGAGAGAGGCCAAAGAAGAGAGACGATGGAAAATGGAGATGGAGGAGAGGAGGACTGGAAAGGCGGAGAGAGGAGCCAAAGAGGAGAGACGATGGAAATGGAGATGGAGGAGAAGAGGACTAGAGACGAGAAGAAAGAAGAGAAAAGGAAAGCTCGAGAAAGGAAGGATCTAGAGTTTGAGGCCCGTCGGGAGTAAGAACGTCAAAGGGCTGATGGAAGAACTCTTTGTCAGCTACGCCTGTTGGCGATCGGTGTCAAACCCCCATCGGGGAGAAGAGACATCTAGCCGGGGGAGAGGAGTTCCCTTTTTGCACCAGCGAAACTACGGATGCCTACCTTCAGCTCTGGCTGGACAACATAGTTACGTTACATCGATGGCCACTTTGAAGTGATGGCGCTGCTTATTATCTGTTCAGACGAAAAGAAGGCACTTACCTGGATTGCTAGCCTGGGATTGGGAGGGAAGGCAAAGAAGCTTTCGTGGACATTCCGCCAGGTACTTCTTGACCAGGACCTGAAGCTGCCCTTTCGGTCTCGCTACATTGACTCCCGAACTCTTACGGAAGAAATGCCGCACCATGAGGAAGGATTTCGATGAAACTTTTATAACTGTTTGGCGAACGCTGGAGACGCACTTCGAATATTGGATCGAGCTTCGGTAATGGTACACGAAGGACTGTCTTTTACTCGAGCAGCTCTCCAAGTCGTATCACCGGGCATCTGACCATTCAAGCTGGGAGAGTCGCAGGCCGTAGCCTCACGCCCCGGCCCTTCAGGATCGCCGACGCCTTGTGGACGCCAAGCGTCTCTTTCGTCAGCCCTCGTTTCTGGGCCATAGGGAGAAGGAACGCAAACAGGAGGGTTTAAAATGGAGCCTCTCCGCCGAGGCAGGAATACCCTCACTTCCCGAGGAGTGTGCTGGTTCCGCTGGAACCTAGGGCTTGTCCATCTGGGGGGTAGCGCGGACATGTCTGTCCGTGATCTGTCCGCAGAGGAAACAAGGGGGCAAGTCGGTTGGGTTCTGTGTCACGTTCTCCTTCGGGGAGCGATGAGGTGACTACCACCGAAGTGCCCACTTTCCCATTTCCGTCGGGGGCCAGAAGATAGTGCAGGCAATCCGCGTACTGGTGCGACCCGCCATCTTCGTTGGATGAGGAATCTAGTGACCGAGGACGCCATCCGAGGGGACCATCGTTGCCACGTAAGCCGGGGTGGAATAGAGAATTTTCCAAGCATCACGTGATCAGGTCCTTGTAAATATTTCCACCCCTACTTTGAAGGCAAAGTTTGGGCCGTAGCTCTCAAGCAAACCAGCATATTCTCTCCTCATTGGGAATATTCCGTTCGATTCGAGAGCTGGAGAACCCCCGACGGATCTCACCTGAGCTCCCTCAGACGTGATCGCGGCCGTAACCAACACGTTCTCAGGGCCCAGGGGAGAAAGAAGTTTAAGGGCCCTTACTAAAACCCCTTTGCTCAGAGCAGACGGTCTCCCTTGAGCAGGAGACCATCAAGTCGTCTCCAGGCAAAGGTCCCACCCCTGAAACATGGTTCGACTGCTTGTGGAGAAGAGGGCTAAGGCGGACTGGGGAGAAAACCACCAGGTGGGGGGTAGTTCGTCCGAAGGAAGGGGCTTGTTAATCGCCGTTTCCGTCACTCCTACTCTGACAGCCACGCAGTTAGTGGTTGACCCAAGGCACTGCGTAAACACCGTGTTCGGCATGAGGGGCATGACACGCCATGGCAGGACACCTAGGACCCGTCGTACTTTGGAGCGAGCTCAGCATGAATTTTACTGGCCCTGGTATTGCCTCTGGGACGTCAGGAAGTATTGCCGGACATGCGAAACCGTGCCAAAGGACGACGCGGAACGAAAGGATGTAACCACTCGTGTGCCTCTGGGGAAAAGTACCCTTAATCGGTACACCATTCGCCCAATGTTGGTGTATGGATCTTGATCGGTTTCCCCATCGTCCCCAGCTTCAGCTCGTGGTCACAAGGCATGTTTTTTGGTGATGGTGCCGATACGCTACGTGGTTATCGGAAGCAAACCACCTTGAAGAGAATTGAACGCCCGTGACTGTTGCAGAAGCACTCAGGAACATGTGACTAGGACTGGAATTCCTGATAATAGTTCTGTATGACCAGGGGACCCGTTCATGTCCGACGTCATGTCAGAGGTGTATAAGCTTTCCAGATCCACAAGGAGGTGACCACGCCCTACCTTGCTCAAGACCAATGGGTATACGTTAAGCGACACCATTTAAATGGTACTCTCAAGCAAATGATATCGCCGTTCTAGGGCAGGAAACAGTCAAGGATTGGGATCGATTTTGCCTAGCTGTGCTATTTGCGTATCGAGAGGTGTCTATGAGAGTCTTGGGGTTCTCGCCATTCGAGCTGCTCTATGGTCGCACGGTGAGGGTCCAATGTATGTTCTCCGCCCAACAGTGGACCCTTCCGACCAGTGGACAGCAGGAAGTCAAGACACAGGCGGAATTGTGCTCGACCTCAAAGAGCGGATCGCATCCCCCTGCGAATTAGCCACACAGAAAATTTGGCCCAAGCGCAAGAGAGGTACAAGATGATGACTATGAAAGGAAGGTCTCAGCGATGGTCTACAGCCTGGTGACGAAGTCCTGCTGCTGATCTCCCGCTCCACCATAACAAGCTACAGCTACTGGCAGGGTCCCTTCCCAGTTCTCAGGCGCGGCAGGACTGGATTATGTGATACGTGGTGACGCTGGGAAGGACAAGTTGGTGCACGCCAACCTACTCAAAATGTAATGTGCGCCCGTGAGCAATGCCAGGCTGGTTTCACCCTATGGTGATTGATGCGAGACTGCAGAATGTGCCATCCGTTGGAGTTTGACTATTCCGTGTTTGGCTCTTCAACAAGGAAGAGACATGGGAGGGACGTCCAAGGATCTCCAACCACTTTCGGAGAGTCAACGTAGTTCAAGTACTGGATCTGTGTAAGGAATACCAAGACATCCTTACGGACGTTTTTTAGCTGAAGTGCACCTGGGAACTTGTACACTTGATCTAACCCAGGAAGATCCGTCAGGGTCAAAACAAGATCCTTGCCTCATTCTCTAATGGATGTGATTAAGAAAGAGATTAACACTCCATGTTGCAGGATGGATGTCATTGAAAACGGTGCAGGGTCTCCCTATTCGTCCCAATCATACTTCCTGATACGCAAGACGACGGACAGGATGTGGTTCTGTGTAGACTTCAGGAGGGACTGAACAGATCTTCGAGATGCGATGCAGAACGTTGGCCCGAGATCGAAGATCATTTGCACAATTAGCTCAGGCGCGGTTACTTCCTCTAAGATTGATCTCGCCAAAGGCTATTTGGCAAAATTCCTTAGGGACCTCTTCAGACCGAGGGAAAAAAACTGACGTTTACCAAGTCCAGAGGGACAGTACCAGCTGTAAAGTCATGCCTTTAGGACTCCTAGACGGCCAGCAGCTGTCTTCCTCTTCGCAGGATCTTGAGGATGATGCTGCAACCCTCAACCTGCCTGAGGCTAATATACATCGATGACCTTCTGCTGCAACAAGAACATTGGCATCGTCATGTGGAGGTTATCCAGCTCGTGTTTGCCCGTCTCCGACTGTGTCCAGCTAGCTGCAAGGCCAACCAAGTGCCAGATAGGGGGGGCCGGACAATCGAGTTCTTAGGACACGTGTTGGGAGAGGTTACCTCCAACCGGAAACAAGACAAGATCGACGTGTTAGAGATGTGCAAAACCTCCAGAACGAAAAAGGAGCTTCGTTCCTTACTGGGCCTTGTTGGCTATTACAGGAAGTTCATCACTCATTTTCGTGGATATCGCCAGCCCCTGACCGACAAGACCTCAGCCCGAATGCCGGAGACCCTTTTGTGGAGTGACACGGACACTGAAGCTTCAACAGTCTGAAAAGGGCAGTTACCAGCCAGCCAGTTTCAGCAGATCATCAGACCTGTGTAAGCCTTTCAATCTGCGGACTGATGTTCCAACGTAAGACTTGGAGCTGTGCTGTTACAAGACCAAGGCAACGGTCTTCTCCAGTGGGGTTTGCAGCAAGAAATTGAAGGGCGCTGGAAGGAAATTTACCACACTATTGCAGCAAGAGTGACTTTGCTGTGGTCTGGGGCTACATGACGGTTCTATCCATATTGTATGGGAAGGAGTTTATCGGGAGTCGATACCATCCCTCCAATACCTCCACAGATTTCCGCCATGAAGCAAGAGGCTAATGGGTTGGGCCATGGTGCTTCAGAGTTTGCGTTTCAGAGTTCCGTAACATTACAGGAAGGGACAATGTAGAGGCCAGATTACTTGAGTCGGATAGAGTGATCAATTCCCGTGTCCAGTTCTTGAAATTGCTGCTTTCACGTGCTATGGTTGAATGTGTAACCATGTAGTTCGCGACTTGGTGTCGCATCCTGTTTTACTCTCGCGTTCGCTTATTCGCATTATTATAGTGTTCACTGTTTCTGTCATGGCTGGGATAGTCTATGCCTCAGTGGCACTAGACTTTTTTGTTCGGTGGGTGTTGTCACGAACGGTTTTTGTCCAGGGGTTTAATTTTTCAGGTGGGGAGATCTTTCCTGTTCGTTTTATTTCCCATCCGTCGACAGAACCCTAGCAATATGTTTTTGGATTTCTGTTTTCGTTATTTTTGTTTCAGTTGTAGCCTTTCTCCATTCCTTCCCCTCTATATATCTGTTTTCATAATCCTCCCTCCTACCTGTAACTGTCCACGGGTTTCGCCGTGGCCTCGCTGTGTCGGTTGACACGCATGCCTCAGGTTTTTCTCGGATTTCGTGTTTACTCACATAGAATCGAAGCTGACGTTTTTGTCGGGTTGTCGTTTCTTGGCAACTTTGCGAAAGTCCAGCCTCAGGTCGAGTCATCACCTTCTCCCTGGTAGCGTTTTCGGGGTTCAGCTTCATTGCTGTTGATTTCGTCGTTGTATATCTTCACCTCACCCTGGAGTGGAGTGCTATCCTTCATTGGATTGGGCATAGGGGGTTTTGGGGTTGGCGACACTTGGGGAGCTCTCTTCCTGCTTACCAGGGCTGGGGCCTGTGGTCTCACGGACATTCTTTTCCTCGTCGGGGAAAAGGGAATTGGGAGGCCGGTTGTTGGAAGACGCTGGTTCTTCAGTGAGCAGAGCGTAGCACACGGCTAAGCTTTTCACAAGCCTGTTGGTAAGTGACGTTTTGTTCCTTGAGATGGGCTTCTTTTAGCGCGTACTTTTCCCACGGTTAATGTAAAGTAACATCACTTATTCAACTTCTAAGGTGGAGGTCATAATTGTTTCTATTCGTTAGTTTCTCTCTAAAAGTTTTGCGTGTTTTGATGGTTTTCGTCTCTTCTTGTGCTGGGTTGTTTTAGTTGTCTGTTTTAAAAATCTCGTGTAGTGCGAGATATTGCGGTCGAGTATGGCTCTCGCTATGAGCAAAGAATAAGTTTTCAATGAAATTTAATGGCGTCGTACTTTCGTATTTTTCCAATACTATATGATTTTGGTGGGAGGCTAAAGAGCCTTAAGTCTTATTTGTTGGAGAGTATAATTTTGACTCATGAGGTGAACGCGGTGTGTTTGGTGTGAGGCAAATTTTACCGGGGGTGGGTGTGGGTCACTCGTCCCACCCTTCTTCCAGTCCGCGTTTTATCCTCCCCATGTTTCGTTCTCGTTTAATGCATATAATATTGGTGTGCTTGTTTGCGGGTGATGTGTCTATTATTGATAATCCCTTTTATTTTTAAAATAGCAAAATGCCTATACGGGTGATAGATTGACATATTTAGGGTTTTTTTTTTATTTAAAGAGAAGTCTGCAGTGGTTTCTCAATCCCTGTCGATCAATTCATAATTCTTTCTAAAATGTTCCTACTACCTATGTTAGTTTTGGATTGAAATCGATGGATAATTGTTAAGGAAGGTTGACTCGTGCAAATTTAACAGGTTTGCATATTAACATTTAATTTAATTGAGATTAGGGCTGTATCATGTGTGTCATGACTTGACCAATACAAGCCCTCATTTCCTTACTTCAGTATTTTATTTGTGGGACGCTACTCTATCTTAATTGGACGGGACCTTCATTTTCTGCTTTTCCATTCTTCTATCTGCTGCTTTCTCCTTATCTCCTCGTGCACTCTTCTTTTCTTTGGCCCGACAATCTGACCACTACCCTTGACACTGACCAAACTGGAATCGTCATTCCCAGACATGGTACTGAACCCAGCCTTAGGGTTTGTTTGTTTTGTTAGCTTGTTGGGGGTTCTCTGGTGGTTCGCGGTTCTGGCCGAGATTCATCTGAACTCCCGGGGGGCCTATGCCTCCTTTGGTGCAGGTGCTGGGGCGAGCTGATGGGCGACGGCAGGAGGGGTGCTGTGGACCTCCACTGACGGCTGGAAGTCCCGACTTCCATACAAGACATCATTGGACTTGGACCTTGGTTGACACAAGATGAGTGTACTGGTCGGAATTGTCGAGTGGAGTGGTAGTGGTCCAGGCCCCTCTGTTCCTCTGCGTTTTGTTTTGTTTTTTTTTTTCCTTTATTTTTTTTTTCTTTTCCTAAAAAATTCAGGCCCTGTGATGTACCATATTTAGATGTCTCTATTTCTTCTTTTCTTTCTAAGGGGAAAATAGAGGTGTAATTTTGGCATCCGGGAGGGTGGACTTAACTTTGTTTCCTTTATTATTTTATTTTTGACCCTATTAGTAGATAATCTCTCTGTATCTCGCTCTTCTTTCCCTCTTTCTCTAGTGTTCTTCTGTCCTCTCTCTTCTACCAGAGTTCCACCCCCCTTAGTGTGTGCAGTGTGAGTGTGTTGTATGAGCGCAATATAATATTGGCTTTAAGTGTATGTCCTGGGTTCTTGTGCTTTGTGGTGAGTGTGTATGGGTGCCTGACTCCACTCTCCTCGGTGGTTCGGACCGTCGGGACCCCCAGTACTTGACAGGGACGAATGCATGATATATGAATGTGATTGTTAGCATGCGGTGAGTGTGTTTGGGCTGTGCGCTAGTCCTTCCTCCATCGACATCACCCGAGGTTGACAATCAATATGCTGATGTTGGTTGAGAGAAGATAGCAGTGATCAATGAAAAACAGGGTATCATGTGTTGCACATACACACACACACACACACACACACACACACACACACACGCACACGCACACAAAAGGTGGGTGGGTGGGTGGGGGACACATGTAAACAATGTTGTGGGTGAGTTATGATCATATGATCAAAATGAGACTGACTGTGGAAAGTTTTCACACACATATTCACAAACACATATTCACACACACACACACACACACACACCACACAACACACATTATATATATATATATATATACGAAAGGCGTAGGAGCAGGCAATACAAATAGATCTGCCTTCAGAAGGGATCACGATGGTTCCCTCAGGCAGCTAGTGAAGGGTTTTTCATATATATAATATTATTTCCCCCATTTTCTTCATCTTCATTTTTTTTTCTCTCTAAAATTTCAAATCTTTGCAAAGTCAATAATTATTATAATGACGGAAGAATTGTTAGCCTGGACTTGTTTTCCCCCACTACTAAATTGTTCAGCATCATATATATATATATATATATATATATATATATATATATATATATATATATATATATATATTATATATATATATATATATATTGTTAAAATAGGTTTTTTAAAATAGAATCTACAAATTTGTTTCGAGCGCGTTGCGCTGTCATCAGGATGGTTTTCGGTTTGCCCACCACCGATGTTATATAGCGTGTGGGCTCCCGTTTGCGGTTGTTTGCACGTGCGGGTTGGCTGCACGTGTTTTTGGGGCTTTCAGGTTTTTGTTTTGGGTGTATTCACTAACAACGATTCCATTTATGCCTGCAGTTGTTTACTATTTCTGTTTTGGTTTTTATAGTTGCTAAAGTGTGGTTTGCATAGTATTAACCATTTTTCAGTTAAACATAGGTTGCACCTTTTTGAAACATTGCTGTATGGTGATGCTCTTTTTATGATTTTCCAGGATATATTGTAGCTTGTTTTTGCGTCTTTAAGTTTCCAGATATATTTGCTCAGTTCTGTTTGGTTTTTATATTTTTCTTTATTAAATGACTGTTTGTGGTTGCATATCTGGTTTTGAAGTGGTTTTCAGTTATCCCTATGTCCGTTTCTTTTTCATTTTCAGATATGCAAACCACAAAGTCATTTAATAAAGAAAAATATAAAAAACCAAACAGAACTGAGCAAATATATCTGGAAACTTAAAGACGCAAAAACAAGCTACAATATATCCTGGAAAAATCATAAAAAGAGCATCACCATACAGCAATGTTTCAAAAAGGTGCAACCTATGTTTAACTGAAAAAATGGTTAATACTATGCAAACCACACTTAGCAACTTTAAACACCAAAACAGAAATAGTAAAAAACTGCAGGCATAAATGGAAATCGTTGTTAGTGAATACACCCAAAACAAAAACCTGAAAGCCCCCCAAAAACACGTGCAGCCAACCCGCACGTGCAAACAACCGCAAACGGGAGCCCACACGCTATATAACATCGGTGGTGGGCAAACCAAAAACCATCCTGATGACAGCGCAACGCCCTCGAAACAAATTTGTAGATTCTATTTTAAAAAACCTATTTTAACAAATGTTGCTCCCCAAGGGGTCGAGCACTATCAAAATCATTTTGGGTATTTTAACCACACTAATCTCTCTCTCTCTCTCTCTCTCTCTCTCTCTTCTTATATATATATATATATTATATATATCTATATATTTTTAATATTATTTATATAAACCCCATCAAAACAAAACAACAAAAGGGGGTTTAAAAATTGGT
>JAFLJL010002083.1:0-7500 GCA_018398815.1 Conus ventricosus
CTTATTGTGTCCTGGCGGCCTGTACCATCGTCAACACACGCAGGCCTCCAGGGTGTACAGACCCTAAGGCGGCGAACGTGCTCTCTGGTCCTCCCCAGCACCTTCGGGTTTCTTTTTCTCTTGCTTAACTAGCTGACCCTGGAGAAGTCCAGGACGGTGAGGAAAGACCCACAACACGAGTCCTGTGCAGGGGAAAGACTACAACTTTGGATTCTCTCTGAGGGCCAAAGACCGTATGCGAAAGTGGTGTGTCTGGATGGCACTGTCTTCATCTGCCGGGGCAGGGTTGGTCTGGGGGTGTCCTGACAGCTGGGGGTGGTTTTTCGCCGTGGCTCTGCAGCATGAAATCGGGCTGTACGCCCATGGGATGCTACTTTAAGGCTGTTATGAGCTGCATCCTGTAGTCTAATTTACCTCTGTTCAGGAGCAGTTATGTCCCTGATATCTTAATGGAGTGTCCTGTGCTGCCTGTACCCATCGTCAACACAGCGCAGGCCTCCAGGGTACAGGACTGCTCTAAAGGCGGCGAAGACAGTGCTTCTCTGGTCCTCCCCAGCACCTTCGGGTGTTTCTTTTTCGTCTTGCCTAACTAGGCTGACCCTGGAGAAAGGTCCAGTGACGGTGAGGAAAGACCCACGACCACAGGAAAGTCCTGTTGACAGTGGGAAAGACTACAACTTTGGATCTCTCTTGAGGGCACATAAGACCGTATGGCGAAAGCTTGGCTGTGTCTGGAGTGGCACTGTCTTCATCTGTCCGTGGGCAGGGGTGGTTTGGGTCTGTGGGTGTTCCTCGACAGCTGGGGTGGTTTTTTCGCCGGTGGGCTCTGCAGTCATGAAATACGGGCTGGTACGCCCATGGGGATGCTACTTTAAGGCTGTTATGAGCTGCATCCTGTAGTCTAATTTACCTCTGTTCAGGAGCAGTTATGTCCCTTGATATCTTAATGGAGTGTCCTGTGCGTGCCTGTACCCATCGTCAACACAGCGCAGGCCTCCAAGGGTGGTACAGGACTGCTCTAAAGGCGGGCGAAGACAGTGCTTCTCTGGGTCCTCCCCAGCACCTTCGGGTGTTTCTTTTCTTCATTTTGTTTTTGCTGTCCATTTCTTAATGGTATTCGTGAAAAGTCATCAAACCTAAGTATTATAGTCAACAGTGTTTAATTTAAATGTGTTTATTTATGGCTTCTCAATCAGTTGAAGTTTTTAGAGTGCTTTTCAATGTTTCTTTCAAAAGCATACAGTTCAGAGAAACTGCCACATCTTTAAGAATTTTGTTTGTATCACCTTTGTTATGTTTTTGTTAAGTCATAACTACGCTGCTCAATGCTCTTTTGTTTTTTCGCATTCCCCTCATAAGGGGCCTTGGCCTAAATGAAATTAAACGGGATTCCGAATTCCCAATCCGAATCCGAATCCGAATCTCTCTCTCTCCTCCTCCTCTCTCTCTCTCTCCTCTCTCTCTCTTCTCTCTCTCTCTCTCTCTCTCTCTCTCTCTCAAATCTACTCCCCCCTCCCTCTCTCTGTGTCCCGTCTCTTAATATCGATCACCCCCCCCCCCCCCCTCCTCTCTCTCTCTCCTCAGTATCTACTCCCACGCCCCCCCCCCCCCTCACTCTATCTCTGTGTCTGTCTGTCGCTCTCCCTGTCTGTCTGTCTGTCTGTCCTCTCTCTCTCTCTCCTCTCTCCTCTCCTCCCCTCTCTCTCTCTCTCTCTTCTGTCTGTCACTGTCTCTATCTTGTTTTCTGAGTGTCTATCTGCTGTCTCTCCCCCCCCCCTCCTCCCCCCTCTCCTCTCTCCCCTCTCTCCCACTACATTCATCCCCCTTTTTCATTCTTCCCTCACACCACTCGTCTCTCTCACTCTTCCTCCCTCTCTCCATCATTTGTTCCCCACTCCCCTCCCTCCTCTCTCCTCTCTCTCTCTCTCTCCTCTCTCTCCTCTCTCTCTCCCCCTCTCTCTCTCTCTCTCTCTCCCCGCCCCCTCCTCCCCCCCCCCCCCAAAGTCAGTACCTAAACAACTAATGAAGGGTTCGAACACCCAAACTCAAAGAATGAAGTGTACTCGTGTTTCGAGGCCCTGGAGAGGCAAAAGACTACATGTCAGCCCCCTGAATGTAGCGCTCCAAGACAGTGAAAACACCCTCCTTTTTCCCGCCTGTCCTGGCCTCCAGTGAAAACACCCTCCTTTTCCCCCCCCTGTCCTGGCCTCCAGTGAAAACACCCTCCTTTCCCCCCTGTCCTGGCCTCCATGAAAACACCCTCCTTTTCCCCCCCTGTCCTGGCCTCCAGTGGAAAACACCCTCCTTTCCCCCCTGTCCCTGGCCTCCAGTGAAAACACCATCCTTCCCCCCCTCCTGTCCTGGCCTCCATGAAAACACCACCTTTCCCCCCGTCCTGCCTCCAGTGAAAACACCATCTCCCCCCCCCCCCCTGTCCTGCCTCCATGAAAACACCCTCCTTTTTCCCCCCTGTCCTGCCTCCAGTGAAAACACCATCCCTGTCCGGCCTCCATGAAAACACCTCCCTTTTCCCCTGTCCTGCCTCCCTGAAAACACCACCTTTCCCCCCCCCCCTGTCCGCCCCAGTGAAAACACCCTCCTTTCCCCCTGTCCTGGCCTCCTGAAAACACACCTCCTTTCCCCCCCCCTGTCCTGCCTCCAGTGAAAACACCCTCCCTTTTTTCCCCCCTGTCCTGGCCTCCAGTGAAAACACCCTCCCTTCCGCCCCTGTCCGGCCTCCAGTGAAAAACCCTCCCTTCCGCCCCTGTCCTGGCCTCCATGAAAACACCCTCCCTTTTTTCCCCCCCGTCCGGGGCCCCCAGTGAAAACACCATCCTTTCCCCCCTGTCCTGGCCTCCAGTGAAAACACCCTCCCTTCCCCCCTGTCCCGGCCTCCAGTGAAAACACCCCCCTTTTCCCCCCTGTCCTGCCTCCAGTGAAAACAAACCCTCCTCCCCCCCCCATCCTGTCCTGGCCTCCAGTGAAAACACCCTCCTTTTTCCCCCTGTCCTGGCCTCCATTGAAAACAACCATCCTTTTCCCCCTCCTGTCCTGGCCTCCAGTGAAAAACACCCTCCTTCCCCCCCCCCCCCTGTCCTGGCCTCCAGTGAAAACACCATCCTTTTCCCCCTGTCCTGGCCTCCAGTGAAAAACACCATCCTCCCCCCCCCCCCTGTCCTGGCCCCAGTGAAAACACCCTCCTTTCCCCCTGGGCCTGGGCCCCCAGTGAAAACACCCTCCTTTCCCCCGTCCTGGCCCCAGTAAAAACACCCTCCTTTCCCCCCCTGCCTGGCCTCCAGTGAAAACCCCTCCTTTCCCCCCTGTCCTGGCTCCAGTGAAAACACCCTCCTTTTTCCCCCCCGTCCTGGCCTCCAGTGAAAACACCCTCCTTTCCCCCCTGTCTTGGCCTCCAGTGAAAACACTTTCCTTTCCCCCCTGTCCTGGCCTCCAGTGAAACACCCTCCTTTCCCCCCTGTCGGCCTCCAGTGAAAAAAACCCTCCTTTCCCCTGTCTTGGCCTCCAGTGAAAACACCCTCCTTTCCCCCCTGTCCTGGCCTCCAGTGAAAACACCCTCCTTTCCCCCCCCCCCCCTGTCCTGGCCTCCATAAATACAAACCCCCCTTTTTTCCCCCTGTCCTGGCCTCCAGTGAAAACACCCTCCTTTCCCCCTGTCCTGGCCTCCAGTGAAAACACCCTCCTTTCCCCCCCTCCGTCCTGGCCTCCAGTGAAAACACCCTCCTTTCCCCCCCTCCTGTCCTGGCCTCCATGAAAACACCCCCTCCTTTCCCCCCCTCCTGTCCTGGCCTCCAGTGAAAACAACCCTCCCTTTCCCCCCCCTGTCCTGGCCTCCCGTGAAAACACCCTCCTTTCCCCCCCCTCCTGTCCTGGCCTCCAGTGAAAACACCCTCCTTTCCCCCCCTCCTGTCCTGGCCTCCATGAAACACCCTCCTTTCCCCCCCGTCCTGGCCTCCATGAAACACCCCCCTTTCCCCCCTGTCCTGGCCTCCAGTGAAAACACCCTCCTTTCCCCCCCGTCCTGGCCTCCAGTGAAAACACCCTCCTTCCCCCCCCCCCCTGTCCTGGCCTCCAGTGAAAACACCCTCCTTTTCCCCCCTGTCCTGGGCCCCCAGTGAAACAACCCTCCTTTTTTCCCCCTGGTCCCATCACCTCCCACGGTCTCTTTCTGCTGTCTCTAACGCCAGTTTCAGGTCCCGCCCTTTCCCTTTAAAACACTCCGTTACTTCTATCTTGACCTCCGCCCCCCCCCCCCCCCCCCTTTCCCCTTCCCCTTCCCCTGCTCATGGTCCACTGTCTTACCCTGCTTTCATACACACACAACGCGCGCGATCGTAGGCCGCGCGCGCGCGGGGCACACACACACACAACACACACACACACACACACACACACACACACAAACACACAGAGAGACACAGAGACACACACACCATACACACACACACACACACACACACACACACACACACACACACACAAGACACACACACACACACACACACACACACACACACACCACACACACACACACCACACCACGCCCTCTCTCCCCTTCCTTTCTTTTTTTCCCTCCTTTCTCTCCCTTCCTTTCCCGTTTTCCCCCCTTTCTCTCCCCTTCCTTTCTGTTTTTCCCCCTTTTTTCTCCCCTTCCTTTCTGTTTTCCCTCCTTTCTCTCCCCTTCCTTTCTGTTTTTCCTCCTTTCTCTCCCCTTCCTTTCTGTTTTCCTCCCTCCTTTCTCTCCCCTCCTTTCTGTTTTCCCTCCTTTCTCTCCCCTTCCTTTCTGTTTTCCCTCCTTTCCCTCCCTTTCCTTTCTTTTTTTCCCTCCTTTCCCTCCCCTTCCTTTCTGTTTTCCCTCCTTTCCCTCCCCTTCCTTTCTGTTTTCCCTCCTTTCTCTCCCCTTCCTTTCTGTTTTCCCCTCCTTTCTTGCTTGCTTGCTTCTTCCTTCACATCCGTCTTCCTGTATGGATGTGCGTTTTGTTTCATTCTGTGGGTTAAATGAAAGCTATGTTCGTGTTCCGTCTTGTAATTTGTTTGTCCATGTTGACTGGCGAACTTACTTTAAAAACCTTTTTAAAAATGTGTTTCAATTTCCGCCTACAGACAGTTCACTTCTTTGAAACCCACCCATTTTTTTTGTGAGTGATCCGTCCGGTTGGAGTAATCCCCGTTGTCATCAGAGTCCAGGTTCCGTTCGGACTAGTCGTCGTTTCCAGTCGTTGAGTGGAACTGGGAAATGCCTGATGATGGACAGCCTCCACCGTGACTGGTGTCCCCACCCTCACTCGCTCACTACTGCATCGATCGCTGTAGGTCTCGGCGAACTTTGGTGTAGACGTGGTCAACTGATACTAATGGGGGATTTAGGAGAACGCCATTGTCCTGTATTGTCTGGCTGGCTGTTCGAAGGTAAATTCTGTCACCGCGACATCAGACGATAGTGATGGTGAAAGAGGGCGGTGGTCGCCGTGAGGACTGTGTGGGGCAATACTGCAGCGATAATGGCAAGAAAAAACAAACAAACAAACAAAAAAACAGAGAAATGATAACGGAAATAAGACCGCTGACGACAGTGAGGTGAAAAGGGAGGTAATGGGAGTGATGAGCAGGGCGACAGTACTGCTGACAGTGAGGTGGAAAGAGAGACAACTCTGCTTGCGGTAACTGCAAGAACATTATTGTTGACGACAAGACATGTGACACTAGAAGAAAAAGAAACAACCCGAAGGTGCTGGGGAGGACCCAGAGAAGCACTGTCTTCACCTGCCTTTAGAGCAGTCCTGTACCACCCTGGAGGCCTGCGCTGTGTTGACGATGGGTACAGGCACGCGCAGGACACTCCATTAAGATATCAAGGGACATAACTGCTCCTGAACAGAGGTAAATCAGACTACAGGATGCAGCTCATAACAGCCTTAAAATAGCATCCCCATGGGTGTACCAGCCCGTGTTTCATGACTGCAGAGCCCACCGGCGAAAAACACCACCCTCCAGGTGTCGAGCACACCCCACAGACCCAACCACCCCTGCCCACGGACAGATGAAGACAGTGCCACTCCAGACACAGCCAAGCTTTCGCCATACGGTCTTATGTGCCCTCAAGAGAGAATCCAAAGTTGTAGTCTTTCCCACTGTCAACAGGACTTTCCCTGTGGTCAGTGGGTCTTTCCTCACCGTCACTGGACCTTTCTCCAGGGTAAGCCTAGTTAAGGCAAAGAAGAAAAAGAAACACCCGCAGGTGCTGGGGAGGACCCAGAGAAGCACTGTCTCCACCTCCTCCCCAGAGAACAGATATCGGCGACGATGATACCTTTGACAACAATGTTTGAAAAGAAGATGATAGCGGCAATGAGAAATATGACGACAGTAGTGCGGATGACAAAGACGTGACATGGCAGAGGATACAGGTAAAAGAGGCTTTGTGAGGATGCTGCTGCTGACGACATTGCAAAGAGAGATGACATCGGCAACGAGGATTATGACGATAATGCTGTTGACAACATGGCTTGAAAAGAGAGGTGATACAAGCAATGAGAATTGTGACGATGATAATGTTGACGACACTGACAATACTTCTGACAACAATGTGGAAAGAGAGGTGATGATAAACAGGAGTAATGACACGATTACACCGCTGACGACGATGATGTTGAAGAGAGAGATGAAAACAGCGATGGAAAGCGATGGAGGTTGTGGTTAGGTTGCTGCTGCCAACATTGATAACATGGTAGTGGTAGTGGGGACTTTACGATAATGATGATTATGACAATGACATCAAAAGAGATGACAATGACGGTAGGGACTGTCATGATTATACTGCTGACGACAATGACGTCAAAAGAGAGATGATGATGACGACGAAGGCGAGGACTGATATGACGCCGGCACTACTTACGACAATGAGAGGAAAAGGGAGGCAACAACGGCGGTAAGGATTGTGAGTACAGAACTCCTGACGGCCACGGTGGGGAAAGTGAGACGACAATTCCTCTGTGGGTCGTGACGAACTGATTCAGCACACTGGATCATCTTGTTCATCTCCCACAGAAAAAAACGATCCTCGCTCGTCATTTTCTGTTCAGCTTCATGGTTCTTCTACAGATATTTTTGGCTCTCTGGCGGCGCACAAACTCGTCTGAACGATTCTCAGTTTGAATCAGGATACGGCGCTCGGCTCCGCCGCGGAATTTCCCGTTTGATTTCAGTCGAGTCATCGTGTCCTGGTCCTTTCCGTTGGTAGCGTCTCTCTCTCTCCCCTCTCTCTCTCTCCTCTCTCTCTCTCTCTCTTATGACATGAAATGAGAATTTGTTTTTGTCACATGGCAGAAATAAACACCCACCCACCCCTTCTTTTTTGTTTTGTTTGTTTGTTTGTTTGTTTTTGTAACCCGTTTCTGGCGTTCATCCCTTTCCGTTGCTGAGAGAGACAAACGGAGAGTTTGTCTGAGAGAGACAAATGGAGAGTTTGTCTGAGAGAGACAAATG
>JAFLJL010002083.1:15000-27496 GCA_018398815.1 Conus ventricosus
TAGGTTGTGAACATACACTGTCTTTACCATTGTAGGTTCTGATCATACACTGTTTTTAAACCCTTGTAGGTTGTGAACATACACTGTCTTTACCCTTGTAGGGTTCTCAACATACACTGTTTTTACCATTGTAGGGTTGTGAACATACACTGTCTTTACCATTGTAGGGTTCTAAACATACACTGTCTTTACCATGTAGGGTTCTCAAAATACACTGTCTTTACCATTGTAGGGTTCTCAACATACACAGTCTTTACCATTTACGTAGTTCTCAACATACACTGTCTTTACCATTGAGGATTCTGAACATACACTGTCTTTACCATTGTAGGGTTGTGAACATACACTGTCTTACCATTGTAGGGTTGTGAACATACACTGTCTTTACCATATCTATGGTTGTGAACATACACTGTCTTTACCATTGTAGGTTGTGAACAAACACTGTCTTTACCATTGTAGGTTGTGAACATACACTGTCTTTACCATCTATGGTTGTGAACAAACACTGTCTTTACCATTGTAGGGCTCTGAACAAACACCGTCTTTACCATTGTAGGGTCTGAACATACACTGTCTTTTACCATTGTAGGTTCTGAACATACACTGTCTTTACCATTCTATGGTTGTGAACAAACACTGTCTTTAAACCCTTCTATGGTTGTGAACAAACACTGTCTTTACCATTGTAGGGTTCTGAACATACACTGTCTTACCATTGTAGGGCTCTGAAAATGCACTGTCTTTACCATTCATCGTTGTGAACATACACAGTCTTTACCATTGTAGGTTGTGAACATACACTGTCTTTACCATTGTAGGGTTCTGAACATACACTGTCTTTACCATTCTATGGTTGTGAACAAACACTCCCTTTACCATTCTATGTTGTGAACAAACACTGTCTTTACCATTGTATGGTTCTGAACATACACTGTCTTTACCATTGTAGGGTTCTGAACATACACTGTCTTACCATTGTAGGGTTCTCAACATACACTGTCTTTACCATTGTAGGGTTCTCAACATATACTGTCTTTACCATTGTAGGATTCTGAACATACACAGTCTTTACCATTGTAGGGTTCTGAACATACACTGTCTTTACCATTGTAGGGTTTTTGAACATACACTGTCTTTACCATTGTAGGGTTCTCAACATACACTGTCTTTACCATTGTAGGGTTCTCAACATACAATGTCTTTACCATTGTAAGGTTTTCAACATACACGTCTTTACCATTGTAGGGTTCTGAGCATACACTGTCTTTACCATTGTAGGGTTCTGAACATAATAATATCTTTACCATTGTAGATTCTGAACATACACTGTCTTTACCATTGTAGGGTTCTCAACATACACTGTCTTTACCATTGTAGGGTCTCAACATACACTGTCTTTACCATTACGTAGTTTGCGTCATACACTGTCTTTACCATTACGTAGTTCTCAACATACACTGTCTTTTACCATTACGTAGTTCTCAAAATACACTGTCTTACCATTACGTAGTTCTCAACATACACTGTCTTACCATTGTAGAATTCTGAACATACACGTCTTTACCATTGAGGTTCTGAACATACACTGTCATTACCAATTGAGGGTTGTGAACATACACTGTTTTATACCATTGTAGGGATTTGAACATACACTGTCTTTACCATTGTAGGGTTCTCAACATACACTGTTTTTAACCATTGTAGGGGTTTTGAACATACACTGTCTTTACCATTGTAGGGTTCTAACATACACTGTCTTTACCATTGTAGGGTTCTCAACATACACTGTCTTTACCATTGTAGGGTCTCAACATACACTGTCTTTACCATTACGTAGTTCTCAACATACACTGTCTTTACCATTTAGGATTCTGAACATACACTGTCTTTACCATTGTAGGGTTGTGAACATACACTGTCTTTACCATTGTAGGGTGTGAACATACACCTGTTTTTAACCATTGTAGGGTTGTGAACATACACTGTCTTTACCATTGTAGGGTTGTGAACATACACGTTCTTTAACCATTGTAGGGTTGTGAACATACACTGTCTTTACCATTCTATGGTTGTGAACAAACACTGTCTTTACCATTGTAGGGCTCTGAACAAACACCGTCCTTTACCATTGTAGGGTTCTGAACATACACTGTCTTTACCATGTAGGGTTCTGAACATACACTGTCTTTAAACCCTTCTATGGTTGTGAACAAACACTGTCTTTACCATTCTATGGTTGTGAACAAACACTGTCTTTACATTGTAGGGTTCTGAACATACACTGTCTTTACCATTGTAGGGTTCTGAACATGCACTGTCTTTACCATTCTATGGTTGTGAACATACACTGTCTTTACCATTGTAGGTTGTGAACATACACTGTCTTTACCATTGTAGGGTTCTGAACATACACTGTCTTTACCATTCTATGGTTGTGAACAAACACTGTCTTTACCCTTCTATGGTTGTGAACAAACACTGTCTTTACCATTGTATGGTTCTGAACAAACACTGTCTTTACCATTGTAGGGTTCTGAACATACACTGTCTTTACCATTGTAGGGTTCTCAACATACACTGTCTTTACCATTGGAGGATTCTGAACATACACTGTCTTTACCATTGTAGGGTTCTGAACAAACACTGTCTTTACCATTGTAGGGTTGTGAACATACACTGTCTTTACCATTGTAGGGTTCTCAACATACACTTTCTTTACCATTGTAGGGTTCTCAACATACAATGTCCCTTTAAACCCTTGTAAGGGTTTTCAGCATACACTGTCTTTACCATTGTAGGTTCTGAGCATACACTGTCTTTACCATTGTAGGGTTCTGAACATATAATATCTTTACCATTGTAGGATTCTGAACATACACTGTCTTACCATTGTAGGGTTCTCAACATACACTGTCTTTACCATTGTAGGGTTCTCAACATACACTGTCTTTACCATTACGTATTTGCGTCATACACTGTCTTTACCATTACGTAGTTCTCAACATACACTGTCTTTACCATTACGTAGTTCTGAACATACACTGTCTCTTTACCATTACGAGATTCTGAACATACACTGTCTTTACCATTACGTAGTTCTCAACATACACTGTCTTTACCATTACGTAGTTCGCGTCATACACTGTCTTTACCATTACGTAGTTCGCGATATAGACTGTCTTTACCATTACGTAGTTCGCGATATACACTGTCTTTACCATTACGTAGTTCGCGATATACACGGTCTTTACCATTACGTAGTTCGCGACATACACTGTCTTTACCATTACGTAGTTCGCGATATACATGTCTTTACCATAACGTAGTTCTCAACATACACTGTCTTTACCATTGTGTAGTTCTGAACATACACCAGAATTGCAACTGTGCATTTCTGAATATCTTTTGTCATGGGAAGTCTACAGTGTTGAATATGCACATTCTTTACAACCACAGTTTTTAATATATCCTCTTTTTTACAACCGAAGCTAACATTTTTTCGGATTTTCTTTTCCGTATTGTATGACAAACACAATCTTTAAAATACCACCAGGCCAATCAAAGCGATCATGTCCAAAAGCCTTTCCCTTCTTTGCGTGAAGACGGGAAAGGCTTTCTAATACATTGACAAACTTTACGTTGTTCGATTACATTTGTGTCGCTCTTTCTTTCCATTTAAAAAAAAAAATTCTTCCTTTTTTGCACCTTTCTCCACTCAACTGGAACAAAAAGTGAGATTATTTTGTTGTCATTGATTTCTTTTTCTCAAACGTTACAAGAAAGTCGCGCGGAAAGTATTTTCATGCTATAGACAGATGTGTCATATAACTGACACGGCGTGTGTGCTTTTTTCGCGCTTGTGATGAGGAAGAACATAGTTGTTCCCCTTGCTCTTCTTCTTCAGCAGAGAGCAAAGAACAGAAATGTCTCCTTAATTTTCAGCGAGCGCGAGGCGTCTGCCTATCGTTTGACCGTTTGACCTTCAGCATTAGTGCTCGGTGTGCGTGCGTCACGGGTTTCTTTTCATGATCAGATTCCCGTCAATAGAAAGTTGAAGGAAGAACAATGAATGATTTATATCATGCCAGAGCCGCTGGCGGGCTTGCATGTAGGTGGTATACAATACGGGTGGGAAGAAATGTAGACGTACGATTCTTGAAAGTCTGATCCGATGTGTGGTAGCTCTCTGTCTGTCTGTCTGTCTGTCTGTCTGTCTGTCTGTCTCTCTCTCTCTCTCTCTCTCTCTCTCTCTCTCTCTCTCTCTCTCTCTCTCTCTCTCAGAAGAAAAGGTAAACACAGATGCTTCCCAGCTGGCTGACAAAAGACATTATTATAGAAATGGCACTAAGGGATGCACTTAAAACCGCAAAAAAAGTAGATGAATATAAAAAGCAGAGAAACAGAGTATCAGATCTAGTTAGAAAATCAAAATCTGAGCATTTAGGAAACTGATAAACGCAAACAGGGATACAGCATCATTATGGCGTGCTGTTAATGAAATAACTGACAAGTCGAGAAAGAAATCAGATAATACTGCGACTATGTGGTCTGCTAACACTTTCAACAATCATTTCCTTCAGGTAACTGAATCAGTACAAACAGCTGCCAGTGTCACATTCTTAAACGATATGAGACTCCAGCTGTTCTCCAATCGTTTTGCCAAGAACGATTGAATACTAGAGATTCATTTAGTATCCCCTTGCTTGCTATTAATGAAGTTGGTTCCTTAATTCCAAAACTTAAAAATAAAAAAGCAATGGTCCAGATACTTAAATGCTTCTGTACTCAAGCTTGCTCTACCTTACATTGTTGATACCCTTACGTATGTTTATAATTTGTGTATTGATCAGAATGTCCTTCCCATGTGGTCTAAAGGCAGCAAAGTCATTCCCTTACCCAAATCAAGAGATCTCACTGATTTAAACAATTTTAGACCAATATCTCTTTTATCCGTTGTATCGAAACCTCTAGAGATGCATGTTCACAAACACCTAACTAAACATATGGAACATCACAAACTGTTCCACCCATTTCAGTCAGGCTTTCGTCGAAATCACTCATGCCACACGGCCTTAACACGCCTCTGTGATACATGCTATCAGCCATCAACGAAAGAAAACTCACTGGAACTGTTTTCCTCGATTTTAAAGAAAGCCTTTGATCTTGTAGACCACAACATATTATTAAACAAAATGACTGCATATGTTCAAAAATCCGGCAGTAGTCACCTTCTTTCAGTCATATCTTGCAAACAGGACCCAGCGTGTTTACTTCAACGGTACTTATTCCTCTGAAGGAATAGTGAGCTGTGGCGTTCCACAGGGCTCTGTCCTTGGACCTCTTCTCTTCTGTATTTTTATAAATGACCTACCGATGCACATATCTCACAATGATGTCATCTGTGATCTGTTCGCTGACGACAGTTCTCTTCACTGTAGTGATACAAACATCATGTCTGTACAAATATCGTTACAACAAAGTATAAATGATGTCTTAGAATGGTGCAACCGAAACCGAATGGTCCTTAATCCGACACAAAACAAAATGTATGGTCCTAGCATCGAGACAGAAACATCAACGACAGCATCTTATGTTGAGCCTAAAAATGAGTGAAATCTTGATCGAGCAGGTTACCGAACACCGTGTCTTAGGCGTGATTATTGGTGATAATTTTAAATGGCAATCACATATAAATCATGTTTGCAAACAGTTGGCTCGCAATTTGTTTTTGCTCAATAAACTCAGTTATTATGTTGAACCACACATCCGGAAATTATTTTTTGAAGCCCATTGCCTTTCTCACATCAACTATGCGTCCACTGTCTGGAGTGGTGCCGGTGAAAATCACATAAAAAAGATCAACTCTATGCATAGACGGGGAATTAAGCTGATTCTTCCCGACAAGTTTCTATCAACCACGGGCAAATTCGCAAAACTAATGATGCTACCACTGCAGAGCCAACTGATCTATAATAAGGCAGTACTAATGTTTAAAGTCCATGCAAACATGGCGCCAACATATCTTGCTGAGTTTATCCAAATGGCAACAACGCGATATGATTCAAATAATTACATTTTACCACGTGTCCGCATTGATTTGTTCAAATCTAGTTTTGCATTTTTTGGTCCATCTGTGTGGAACTCTCTTCCTCCATCTGCCAAAACATGTCAATCACTGCCGTCCTTCAAATCAGCAATACATAAACATTTACTTGAACAATAAATCTAACCTTTTGATCATAGTCTCAACGCCCAACTTTTATGTTTGCCTCTATATTAGCTGATGAAAATGTGTATGTATGTATGTGTGGGTGGGTGGGTGGGTGGGTGTGTGGTGTGTGGTGTGGGTGTACGCGTGCGTGCGTGCATGTGTGGGCGTGTGCGTGCATGTGAGCGCGCACGTACGTCTCTGATTATGTTTGTGTAATTTTGTAATGGAATTTTTTTAATTTTTTTTTATCATTATTATCTTATTACTATTGTTATTGTTATTATTATAATGTTGCTATATTCTTCATTGTTTCTACCATTATTGATATGTGCAGTGTGTTTAGTTGAATGTTGTAGAATAGCAAGGACAGATTGGAAGAATAGGCACTGCCTAAAATCTCTATCCTTGAGTAATAAAGTTTTTGAGTCTTGAGTCTTGAGTCTCTCTCTCCCTCGCTCGTTCTTTTCTCTTCTTTTTTTTTTTTCCATTGTTTTGCCATTTCAAAAACTGCAGTAGGCCTACTTCATTTTGAACACACACGACCCACCCGGTGACTTGTCTTCAACGACGAAAATGAAACAAGAGGGGCGCGCTTGTATGTCTTTTTGCACACTGTTTAACAGTACGATGAACTCATTCAAATTCGCAAGTCCTCTTCAGTTCAGTTACTTGTAGCATCATAAAGAACGAACAGCCAGAACCGTTACACTGATTTATATAAGTGTGGGCGTGCGCTTTTTTGGTTTAGGCCGGAAATTCCGCCAATGAGAAATGTTGAAAATTCTCTCTCAGCCGAATAAAATTTTTATGCATTTGAATTCACGTCTGCGAAAATTTCCTCTTTTTTTTTTTCAGCACATAGGATATTACTTTTCAAACTCAGGCCGGAGACCTACAGAAGAAAAAAAAATCTGAAGATCGCCTTTGAGTGGAGTTGCGGATAGTTGATAAACTGCTTTAATTATGATCCTTTCGATTGCCCGTTTTTATCGCATGGATTTCCTGGCGAAAACAACACGCGCCGCAGCGAAAAGCGATCCCTGTTTGGATGATCTTCAAGACTCTTTCCTTCAGCAACTTCCGCTCTGCCTTCCGTCGTGGCCACACGTCACAGTTAGGATTTTGTACTAAAATGTAGAAAGAGAGGGGGTAGTTACCGCCAAGGACACAGACAAACAAGGTGCAGGACAAGACAGAATGCATCTCGACCTCTTGGGTCTTCTTCAGGCAAAAACAAATAACATTTTGTACTAAAGCACTAGTATAATCCATGTTAGCGTTTTGAAGCCCACCGTTAATTTGTCCCAACATTTAATGTTAAACTGATAATTGATCAAAATAACACCTCCCCACCAATTGTTTCCCTTGTATTGGAGGGGAGGGGGGGGGGGGGGCGGGGTCATCACCGATGAAATCACAGTCTTCAAATACATGACGTTCCTTTTAGCTGACGTCACATTTCAGGCCTGTGCACTCACCCGTGACCGTATCTTCGCGCCAGCTTGAAAATCCGAAATAGTCCCATTCCTTGATTTTGATCTGTCTGCTTGAACCACTTGGCGTGTACCTTGATGGCCACATGAAAAAAAAATAAGATGAGGAGAATCAAATTTCAGACCAAAAAAAAATCTCAAAACAACCCAACTGCGCCAATCTATAAATACTCGACTTCTTAAGCAAGGCCTTGCCGCATTCATTTTGGGTGTGCAGCCTGGTCATTATGTCTGTAGGCAAAGGCCTCGAGAATGTCGAGAAGTGAAAGGAGTGAGACGAGATGCTTCAACACTCGGGGAGTCGAACGAACGTGAAAAAAAAAAGGCAAGTGCCCAGGTTGATGGAGTGTTAATGATCAAGGAATGAAGAAGACATCAGGATGTAGATCAAGCACACTGTCCGCTACCCCCCCCCCCCCCCCCCACCCTTTTCACTTTGGAAGATCAACTCCTCCCGCCCCCGCCCCCTCCCCCCCATCCCCCCCCCCCCCCCCTTCTCTTCCCATCCCTTCCCTTCCCCACTCACCGCTTATACTTTCCGGCCTTGAAAATATTGGGAATCGGTTTCCAGGCTTGGAACATTTTGAGAATCGTTTTTTTTGTACTCCCAGTTCTTAAAGAACAGGGAGTACTTAGAATGGGAACGAAGAAATGTTGTCTGTGTGTCTGTCTGTCTGTCTGTCTGTCTGTGTGTCCGTGGTCAAAATGTGTTCCACTCGCTCCAGACAAAACTACTGGGTCGATCTTTCTGAAAATTTGCAGGTATGTTCATTATGGGTCAAGGATGATGCCCGACGTTTTAGTTTACCGTTACAGCCGTTACTAACGGCTGTAACGGCCTGTAACGCTTTTTCTTCTTATGGAATATCTCAGAAAGTACTTGACCGATCTTTCTGAAAATTTGCAAGTATGTTCATTATGGGTCACGAATAATGCCCGATGTTTTATTTTACCGTTATAACCGTTACTAACGGCTGTAACGGCCTGTAACAGTTTTTCTTCTTTATGGAATATCTCAAAACATTTCTTGGCGGACCTTATGAAAATTAGCAGGTATGTTCATCACGGATGATGCCTGATGTTTTAGTTTGCCCCGTTATAGCCGTTACTAACGGTTGTAACGGCCTGTAACGGTTTTTCTTCTTTATGGAATATCTCAGAAAGTACTTGGCCAATTTATAAGCGTTTGGATGATCTTGTGACGAATCGGAGCCTCTGTCCATATGTAAGTGATGCAATGCTGAAAATGGATTAAACAACCGTTAAAAACCGTTATTCTGCCGTTATTTCTTATATATAGGTGGATTTTAATGAAATTTGGTATATAGAAAGGTCATCACACACAAATGGCACTTCTATATAGTGTTTTAAAATTTGACCGTTAAAAACCGTTATTCTTGACATATTGTCCAATTTAGATGAAATTTGATATGTACACAGGCTTTAGCCCAGTGAGGACTAAAATACCGGTTTTAAAAGTGCATATCGGTTTTATAACCGTTAAACCGTTATTTTGCCGTTTTTTTTTATATCTTGGTGGTTTTAATGAAATTTTGTATATAGAAAGGTTATCACACACAAATGGCACTTCCATGTAGTGTTTCAAAATATGACCGTTAAAAACCGTTATTCTTGACATATTGTCCGATTTGGATGAAATTTGGTATGTACACAGGCTTTAACACAGTGAGGACTAAAATACCAGTTTCAAAAGTGTATCTCGGTTATATAACCGTTAAACCGTTATTTGCCTTTATTTTTTATATATTGGTGGGTTTTAATGAAATTTTGTATATAGAAAGGTCATCACACACAAATGGCACTTCCATGTATGTTTCAAAATATGACCGTTAAAAACCGTTATTCTTGACGTATTGTCCGATTTGGATGAAATTTGGTATGTACACAGCTTTAGCCCAGTGAGGACTAAAATACCAGTTTCAAAAGTGTACATCGGTTAAATAACCGTAAAACCGTTATTTTGCCCTTATTTCTTATCTCACAAAGCACTTGGCCGATTAATAAGCGGTTTGGAAAACTGGGAGTACGTTATAATGCTTCGCATCTTGTTATTAGTTATCCTGCCTGTCACTTTGGTTGCGTGGCACACCAGTAACAGGTTTTTGTTTGTTTCTTGTTAGCTCTGCCGAAAAAGTAGTTGCATGTGTGTAACGTTATTACAACGCAAAAATGCAGGAACTTAAATGGAAATCAAAAGGAAGTTAAAACGTACACAGAAACGGGAAGACAGAGTGGAAGAAAAAAGGAACAAAACAGGAAGATGGAAAGAACAGGAGGAAAGGAAGACACACACACACACACACACACACACAGGCACGCACGCACGCACGCACGCACGCACGCACACACACACGCGCGCGCGCGCACGCACGCACGCACGCACGCACACACACACACACACACGCACACAAGGAATGAAATTTTGGAAAAAAAACGTGATGAGGAAAGGAAACAAGAAAGGTGAAGGTGAAGGTAAGGAAAAAAAAACAGAAGGAAAGAAAGAAAAGACAAAAGAAAATGCAATGGAAGGAACAGAAGGGGACAGAAGAAGAAAGATGCGGATAAAGGAAATATAAACACAAGAAAGAAAGGAATAGGATACGGATGAAGAAAGTAGCAAAAAAGGAAAGACAGAAACAGGAGAATGCGAAGAAGACGACAGAAAAAAGAAAGAGGAAAATAAAGTAGAAAGGGGTGTCGATGAAATAACAAAGAGACAAAATAAAAGGACAAAGGAAAGACACAGATCAAGAAAAAGAAGGGAAAGAAGTTAAGTGAAAAATGCTGATGAAGAAAGAAGGAAAAAGAAAGCACAGACGCAGACAAAGAAAGAAACAGAAGATGAAAAAAAAACAAAAAAAACAGACGAAAGATGTAGATTAAAAAGAAAAGTATGAAAGAAGAAAGATGTCGAAGAGAAAGACAAGAAAAGAAGGAAGGAAGGAAGGAGGGAAGACTTAATAAAAAAGACGGAAAGAAGAAGGCGGATATAGAAGAGAAGGAAAAACAGAAAATGCACATGAAAATAAAAGCGGCGAAGGTGTAAATAAAGAACAGAGAAGAAAAGAAAGACAGTAAAAAGGAGAAAGGGAATAACATCAAACACCCGCTTCACATTACAAAAAAATACATATATTGCTGTCATCGACTGAGGCTTACGATCGTTCAGTTGGAGTGGAAAGGGCGTGGCGTGACGATCCACCGATTGCCTTCAGCCAGTCAAAACCTTTCTTTTAGAACCTGCGTGTCCTGGCAACGCTTCAGCCAATCAAATTGCCTGTTACTGTCAGAACGTGAGGTTCTTTCGCGATGTGTTTGTGTCACGGGCATCTAAGAGACTTAGGGGGAAAAAGGGGGGGACAGAAATAGCATAGGATAGAGTTACCTGACCTGACCCACTGCCTCCGTTCTGGTTGACTTTGAAATCTGAGTGTGTTCTTTCATTTAATGTCTATTCACGTTAAGTGATCTTAGACAAAAGAAAAGCGACAATTAAGAAGAAAAAAGAAGAAGAAGTTAACACAGCAACAACTACAACAACAACAAAAGCCAAGTAACATCAAATAAAAAAGAAACAATAAACTAACACCTCATTATAGAACGTAAAAGTCGGACTTTTGACTTCATGCTTATCCAATGTTACTTATTAGTAAGGAATTATTTAGAATTCATGCACTGAAGATTCAGAGAAAGCTGTTACATCTAGTTGCAAAGTGAAGCGGCTGCTGGGGTCCTAAATAAATTTTAAATGACTTGACGCCCATCTTGCGCTGAAGATAAGTGATTGCTCGTTCATTTTCGTTGTCTTTAGTGTTTTGTATCTTGCCTGAAGAAGACCTAAGAGGTCGAAACGCGTCGTGTTTTATTTTGTGATTCGTTGGTCTACGTTTTCTTGGTGTTCGCTATTAATTACATTCAAGCATTTTTTTCAGAGAAACTGCTAGCATTTGAGAAGTTTATGCGCTTTTTTCCCCACCTCAAATGCATGTTATAAAAGCATTAAGTTTAAGTCTGTAAATTAAGAGGCCATTGATCTTACATTATATAAGCCATCACGAGTTCTTAAAAATAGTATCATACCGTGAGGCTGACTTTTGTGGGTAGTCAAAAAGTACCCAGAATCTTCTAGCTTCTTTCTAAAGAGTTTCCAACACGCATTATTTTGTCATGATTTGTATCCCTCCCGAAGAGACGAGGAATATTTCAGCTGCATGCAATGCCAGCACGTTTTCTTCCACTTTTAGCCAGTCTGTCGACTTTCTCATTACAATGACACACACACACACACACACACACACACACACACACACACACACACACACACCACACTACGCACACAAACAAAACACACACATGCACGTGCTCATGCACACACACATATGCACGCGCGCACGTACTCACGCACACACACACCGCACACACACACGCACACACACACTCGCACACACACGCACGCACACACACACACACACACACACACACACACACACACACACACACTCACATACACACACACGCACACACACACACACACACACACACACACACACACACACACACACACACAACATATGCACACGCACACAAACACACACACACACTCACGCGCACGCACGCACACACACACACACACACACACACACACACACACACACACACACACACACACACACACACACACACACACCACACACACACACACACACACACAACACACACACACACACTTAGCCAACCCGACATGTACGTCCCCCTATGACGCACGCAC
>JAFLJL010002083.1:36071-38571 GCA_018398815.1 Conus ventricosus
ATGCTCAAAAAGTTGTTAATAGTTCATCTTCGGTTTTATTGAATGTCAAACAAAAAAGTCCTGACATTAAACTATTTATAGCTGGTCAGTTAGTCAGTCACGTGGAGAGAGAGAGAGAGAGAGAGAGAGAGAGAGAGAGAGAGAGAGAGAGAGAGAGAGAGAGGAGAGTTATTTTAGGAGGGTAATGGATTAAGCATAAATACTGTTTTACATCCTCTGGACAAGAACAAAAATGTATATGAGAGAGAAGAGAGAGAGAGAGAGAGAGAGAGAGAGAGAGAGAGAGAGAGAGACTGACTGGCGAGGAAAGCAGAGAAAGATTGTGCGAGGGGAGCAGAGAGGGAGATAGGCTAAAAGAGAGAGAGAGAGAGAGAGGAGAGAGAGAGAGAGAGAGAGAGAGAGAGCGATGAGAGGAAACCCATTTTGAAAACGATCCGACCGCTCGTTATTCTCGGCTTTTTTTTAATGTTCCCCAAGGGCTTTTCACTTTTAGTTTTGTCAGAAAAATTTTGAATAATTTCCAAGATATTTCATGTAAGTTTAACGTAGACGAAGGGAAAACCTCACACTTACTGTGAAAAGATTGAACTTGCGGGCAAAAATAAAAGTTTGCTTACGTGCACCCCCACCCCGCTCCCCCTTCCACACACATAACACAACACAACACAGCACCATACACACACCCACACACACACCACACACCACACCACACCACACCACACACACACACCACAACACACCACACCACCACACACACCACACCACACCACACCACACCACACAACACCACAACACACCGCACCACATCGCACCACACACACACACACACACACAACCACAACACACCACAACAACACCCACACACCACAAACAACCACCACACACACCACACACAACACACCACACCACAACACCAACACACCACACCACACACACCACACACCCACCACAACACCACCACACAACAACCCCACACCACACAAACACACCAACCACCACAACACCACACACACCACCAACCAACACACACACAACACACCACACCACACACACCACAACACAAACACACCAACCACACCACACCACACCACACACACCCACACACAACCACACACACCACACTACACACCACACACACACACACACACCACAACACACACACACACACACCACACCAACAACCACCAACACACACCACACCACACCACACGCACATACACACCACACCACACCACACACCACACCACAACCACAACACAACACAGCACCATACACAACAGCACCAGCACACACACACACACATACAGCACAAACAACACAACACAACACAGACAGCACAACACAACACAGCACAAACAGCAACACAGCACAAACACACGCACAGCACAACACAAACAACAAACACACAGCACAAACACACAGCACAAACACAACACAACAAGCACACACAGCACAACACAAAAGCCACACAACACACAAAAGAACAGCACAACCACAGACAACACAGCACAGCCCCAGCAGAGCACAACACACAGCACAACACACACAGCACAACACAGCAAACACACAAGCACACACAGCAAAACAACAAACCAAACAACCCCAACAACACAGCAAACAAGCACAGAAACAGGCACAACCACAGCACAACACACAGCAAGACAGCACAACACACAGCACAAACACAGCACCAAAAACACCAGCCAAACACAGCAAACAACACAAACAAAGGGAAAACACACAACACAGCACAACACACAGCAACAAGCACAGCACGCACAAACACACAGCACAAACAACCAAAAACAACCCAACACAAACCCCCGAAAAACCACACCCACAACCAAAACACAAAACACACCAACACAGCCCAACCCCCAGTACAAAAACCAACCACAAACCGGGACAACACAGCCCCAACCACAGCCAACAACAACACCGCACAACAAGCAACACACAAAAACACACAGCAACACAACAACACACAACACAGCACAGTAAAACACAACACAACACAACAAAACAACACAGCACTAAAACACAACACAAAACAACACAGTACAACCAAACAACACACAACACAACACAAAACAACAGCAAGCAAACAAACACCAAACACAGCACCCAACACAAAACACAATGCACACACACCAAAAGCACAGCACACACACACCCCAGCACAACACAGACAACCCCAAAACACCACCAGCACAACACACACCAACACACAGCACCAGCACAAAACCAGACAGCAACCAACAACCCCCAAACACACACACAACACAGCACCACAGCACAGCACCAAAACAAACAGCACAACACCACAAAACAACACACAGCACAACCACACACAAGCACACACAAACACACAAGCACAACACACAGCACACACCACAACCCACAGCACAACACACAAGCACAACACGACAACACAAACCCCAACACGCAAAACAACAACACACACAAACACAAAAAAAGCCACAAGCACAGCCCCAGCAAC